>CM034466.1:14523203-14577451 GCA_019925255.1 Litchi chinensis
CCATAATTCATAAAGTGTGGAAGACACTAACTTAGTAGAGACCCTATTCAGAATGTAAACAGTTATTAATAGCGCATCTCTCCACTAAGATATAGAAAGGTTTGCTTGTGCCATACTCTTGTCGTTCCTGCAACCCTACGCTTACCCCTCTTGGGTTTTGCAGCTTCACTCTTATTGGATTTAGAATTTTCTTTCCTTTTATTCAAATTCTTGTTCTTTCCTCCCAACTTGAGTTTAGAGCTTAAACCCTTACGCATGTTGGACTTAGCCACATAAAGCTAACTCGAAGCCTTAGCCTTCTCTAGTGCTAATCTTCGAGTTCAACATGACGTGAGATATCATCAAACGTCTTGGTGTTATCATTGTGGGTCACGTTGATTTTCATGTTTTTCCAACTATTTGAAAGGGATCTAATTAATCATCGCCTATACTTGATGCCCATCAGTTAAGGAATGACCAACTGATTTCAACTCATGTATCATATTTGACATCTCTCTCATATGTTGCCTCATATTGTGATCCTGACGTTTCTAATAAATATCAAACTTGGTTGTGAATCTCCTAAGTTTGGTAGTTGATGTCCCACCATATCTGTCTCTTAAAAACAACCCAATATCTTGTGTCATCTCACATCTCTCGTACACGCACATGAGGTTATTAGCCATACTGGGCAGCATTGTTATGCAAACAATGTTGTTCTTTCTCTTCTAAGCTTGATAAGCCTTAACATCCCTTTTATGTTGAGTAGTAGTACCATATTCGGGTTTAACCATCGTGTTGATTAAAGTTTCGAGGACCTCTTGGTCCTCTAGGATATATGAATCTTACGGTGCGAAATATCATAGTTATCATCATTCAATTTATCACCCTTATTTAGTTCAACAACTATGTTTTTCGAAACACGTGACATTTTTACTTAAATGACATTTATTTCTATTTAGAGACTTATGATTCATATCTTTCTACATTTATACTAGTATATCCACTATCATTTTAGTAAACTATTATAGAAACTATACACTCATAAAGATAATAAATGAATCTTTGGACAGAAATCGAAAAAAGTAGTCAAGCTACCATCATCATCCATTTCCAAATATTCACTAAACCATATAGATAAGTGTTTCGTGCAAAGTAGCGCTAATATAATTCTTGAAAAAAATTTTAGGACACCCTTAAATTTGAATAGCATCATTTGAGATCTCCATGACCTCAGATATTTTATCATCTTGACATTGGGATCTTAATGACCTCCAACATTTTATCATTCGAGATTTCTATGATCTTAAAATCCTACTAGTCACCTAAGATTTCTATAATCTCAAAGTTCTGGTCGGCATATGAGATCTCAATATAAATCTCATTGTCATTGGATTGGATAATGATCTTAATCATGTCATCAGATGACTCATTGTTAGAATAAGTAGACCAATTTCCATAAAAATGCATTTCATAATGTACATATACATTTGTCTTAATTTTGGCTAAAAAAAAATTAATACTAAAACAAAGGCAAATTTTAATCCAACTCCCTTTAAGGCAAAATAAATAAAATAATATAATTCAACTCACCCACTAAAAAAATAAATAATAAGGATGAAAATAATAGAAAAATAAACAAAAAAAAAAAAGATGAAAACGTTGGTGGCAGCAGCACTTGGTGATCATGCATAGGAGTATCCAACCATGCACCAACAGCACTAGCCATGCACTGCCAAGGCACGCTCTGATGTCAACTACCACATGTTGCTCTCTGAGCGCGACATGATCTTAGTTAGTTGCACACATCGTGCATACAAGCGATTCATGTCATATTATGCTTATATCATGCTTCTAAGTGCCAATGCACCACACAACACGTGTCTTCTTCTAGTACACTGATGCGAACCCTACATATAAAAATATAACACCCACAGTCAAATTGAAACATAACCCTAAAAAATTAAAATAGATTTAAAAAAAAAAATTGATTCGTTAATTATATGTCAATCAATAACAAAAATTATAAATAACTTTGACCAAGTGATTAGAATTCAATCAAGAACCAAATTTTAAAAGAATCATATTAACGCCACTCCCAAGAATGAGATAAAAAGGTGGGAGATAAGTCATGTTTGATCATTACAAGCAGAACTTGATGAGATCATATGTTCAACAATAAACAAAAAAGAGTGCACTCTTTCAATTAAACATAATTAGCTTCCTACTCATTGTTATGTTTATTTAATATTACAAGCCTTTTTATAGGCAAAGAAATAAAACTCTAACATGAAACCCTAATCCCCTAACAGTTTGGCTTAACTAAACACACTTATGGGCTTAAATTATTTAAATGTTTAATCCACATAACATAATTCTAAAATAATGAAGTAAACTAAACATATAAATTAACTAAGGCCCAATTAATAAAATAAATACAACTATAATATTTTGAAGCCTAATTCATCGCCAATTAAAGCCCAATAAAGTCCAACTACCTTCACGAATTAACCTGATTGTCTTCAATTGCCTCATCATCTAATTGTCTCATTGTCTTTCATGATTGTTATCTTGGTTTCCATCATGCACGTGTCATATGCACAAGTGGCCACGTGTCACATTGGATTGCCCCACATTTCATAATGTCAGGAAGCCACGCATTGCACTCTCACCATTTATGTTTCACCACGTGCTGTCTACCTATAGCCTACGTGTCGCATATGTGGCGCTTGAGGAGATGCCCATGACATGTTTGATAAAACGTTTGCCTTATTACTACATGTACATAAAGTAGACATTTTAATGCTTAATGTGTGTATGTGACTGGCCACCATATGCATAATTTAAAGTTTGTGTATTTAGACCAAGAGAAGATGTATGCAACATGTTCGATGAAATGTTTAACCTAGGTTATGGTTAGATAGAGATATTCTAATCCGCCTTTGAAGTCATTAAATGGTATCTTAAGCTTAATGAGTCCTCATTTAATACATGACCATCAAGAGATAGACATGATTAGGGAAGGGTATATATGTGTGCACATCTAGAGATAGAGTGTGTGTATGAGAGAATTATGATAACCGACTATCAACATATGCCATTAATAGGACTTCATTGTGATGATGATCATTCTCTATAATTAAATAGAAAAATCGAATCCCAGCACCTTTTAATTTGTTTATTTTCAATTATGACTAGCTTGGTAATCGGTTTACACATCCTTAAGAAGACGATACTCAACTCACTACTATATTATTTGTCACACCCTTGTGCACTTATGAGTAGCAATCTGGTTGGCAATCAATAGCATGTTATCTGTTTGTTGCTTTTCAAACACACATATGTTTGTCACATTTTTACTTTTTATATTTGTTTTTTTTTTTTTTACTCTAAAGTGGTAGAAAGGCATTTGATCCTCTCATCAACATTTTTGGATAGAAACAATTAATACATTGGAAAATGATAAATATAAATCACCCTTAAAAAAAGTGGCATTTTGGGATGTTTTCTCAAAAAGGCAACAAATGCTATCAAAATGTTGTTCTAAACATCAAGAATGCATGTAATTACACGAAGATCCCCTTCCATTAGTCAAATTCAGTAATGGTCATGTCTAGAATGCCCCTAAACACCACAAAACTTGTCCAACATATTATTTCTCTACTGTTTGATAGTGTCGATACAACACAAACTAATTATATACACCTCAACACAAAGTCAAAGCATTATTAATAAGTGCAAGAACAGTTTCCTTACACACAAAATAGATACATCGAATGATCCATTGTACGGATATACCATACACCTTATGTAATTTACTCTCTTAGTTTGAACAGTAAATTCAAAAATAACTGTTATATGTTACTTCTATGAAAACTTAGTAGATCGTTCGTTTATGCGATGCACCCACACAATGTAGAAGGCAATAACATAGAGTTTACTTAAGAAGTGTTTCGTCATCCTTAAAACATTTGAGACTTGTAGTTACTGCTTCTAACCTCCATAACAGTCATTTCCAATTCATCCTGTGAAATCTCAAATAACACAATTTCGAAACTCAAACCTGAATTATTATTCTCCCATATATAATATTCAATGTAAAATACAACATACAACCAAATGCACCAAGTAATAGACTGCCTCGACACTACACATCATTACTAAATTGAATAACATCAACCTTCATCGACACTCAACAGAAAAACTCACCTAATTCAGCCTCCTTTTCAGTTGTTCATTCACTCCTTTTTCGGCCTAATCTCTATTCCTTGGAAGACAAGGCCGCTCTTCCAATTACCACGCTTGATCTCCATAATAGTCAGTGACAATGCGCCATCTTCATCACCTCCATAGAAGTATTCGCCCAATTCACTTTCGAACCACCCATCTTCTCTCTCCTCTGGGAAGGACCCCTGATCATCAGCAGGCACAGATGCCTGCCCACCAGGAAAATGTCTCTCTGTAGTATCCAAATAAACAGTACGTGTTTGGCCACCACTATCAGCAAGTCCAATAGATACTTCTACCGGGTTATCTTCAAATCCGTGCGGGTAATTTTCATATCTATATACCGGGCGATCTTCAAATCCATCCGGGTAATTTTCATATCTATATACCGGGCGATCATTATACCCATGCGGGTAATTTTCAAGTTCAAATGAATGATTCACTGGCTTGAACACAAGGTAAAATACGTAAGTTGTTCTCGGGGACAGAATTGAGGTACTAATCTTGCCACTAATGTCAAACCAGCACACAGCTCTCAGCTCAGCCACCTCAGGAAATCTGTTTATTTTCTTTTTCAATCGTAGTCAATCAAAAAACACTCTTAAAGTATAAAAGATACAAGAAAAATTAGCAAAACGGGAAAGATACCTGGCCCCAGGAAAATGAATCCAGCCCCAATATTCAGGAGTATCACCCCACGCAATCGTGAGTTCCCTAGCTGATATCATGTAACATTTCTTCCCACTCGGCTTGTCCAACCAAAAGCTCTGTTCAATATGTCAATCAAACAATCACAAATTCATAAATAAACTGTTACCTGCAGATTTCCACGGCATAAAAAATAAAATCCAATAGCTAAAACTAAAAATAACTTTTCTCATTAAAATGAAATAAAATAAAAATGGGATTGTAACATCAATCTGCAATTTTTGCTCCAAAACAACAACACTCAGAAAAGGTTGTTTGCAATGACTAATTATTTTTCCCCAAACAAATCAATCTAAAAATTCAAGACGGAAACAGAGTTAGCGTGAAATTACCAGTTTACCATCGTTAATGAGGACGGGGTTGTGACAAGCTTGGAGGTAGAGCTGCTTCTTGGATAAGGAGGCTGAGTCGGGTATGGCGGCTAGGTACTGGGGAGGCAGGAAGCGGTCCCAGACGGGGTCAGAATCGACGGTGGATCTATAGGAGGTTGAGACACAAGCCAAGCGGCAGGCATCGCGAGGACTGGTGAGGGAGATGATGTCTGCTATGCAGCCCACCGGTAACGCTAACAAACCAGTCATCACCATTGTTGATCACGACTCACGAGATTGAAATGGAACGTAATAAATTGGATTGAATTTGATTAAAATGGAATGTCACTGTCTCATATTTGGTAAAATTTAGAATTAAAAATGTTCCATATTATGTTTGGTATAGGTTAAAATTGGATTGGAATAAAATTAATTTAAATACTTTATTATATTTAATTTCATAAAAATCTAAAAAAAGAGAGAAAATATTTTATTAATTTAAATACAGGGATTAATTTTAAATAGTAAAATATAGGTTGGATTGAATTGAAATAAAATTAATTTAAATATAATATTATATAACCTAGCTTATCTTATACATAAATTTAATAATGTTTTAAATAAAATAAATCATATAAATCATTTTTCTAAAAAGTTATATTGATTTTTTTTAGAATTATATTGTTTTAAAGTATAAGTAAATAAATATTAATTTTGGAATAACTCTTATTTAAATAATAACATTATTTTCAAATTTTTGTTTGCATATAATAAAATTAATTTCACAAAGTATATGAGAAATAAATAGGGTTGATAGAAGAAACAATTAATGAGAAGAGAGAGAAAAATTCATTTCCATTGAATCTCGTGGTAAAACTTAAGATTCAACATTTCCATGAGAATGATTGAAATAAAGATGAGATTGAGATTTCATTTCTAAATTGATCGCTCCAAACATGGAATTTGAAAATTTGAAATATTTTGAATCCCAAATCCATCTCAAATCTCATGTACCAAACATAGTCATAGGGCTACGTTTAGCACGCATGGTTAGAATGGAATGAAATATATTAGATTGGATTGGATTGGATTAAAAAAATTATCCCGTGTTTGGTAGAATTTGGGATTGAATTAAAATTATATCATATTATGTTTGGTGTAAGTTGTGATTGAATTTAAATAAAATTAACTTAATAATTTATAATATACTTAAAAGTAATTTTAAAAAATATATTTAAAAAATTTGAAAAAAAAAATGTTAATGGCCACAGGGTTAACTTCGTCTCTATGTACATTTATCTGCAAATTTGGATTTATTTGTGTAATTATGAAAGGTTAGAATTTATTTTCTTTCAATTACAACTTATTACAAAACTTCTACCCAAACTTATGTAATACTTAGATGAAAAGAGGAACCTTGTCAATCTAGTTAAAATTTGGTTTTTCCACAATTTGATTCAATTGAGCACTCATGAAAAAAAAAAAAAAAAAAAAAAAAAAACCATGTTTTTGATACTGGTGGAGGAGGATTCAAAGTTAAGCCAAGGACATTTAAATTGAAAAAGAAAGTCCAAAATTGGGTTGTCAAACTGGATGCAATCCAACACCTACAGAAGATGTGTTCCCAGTAGGACATTCTTTGCAATCGATCTCACAACTGCACAAGCAAGTGTAAAAGCAGAAACTATGTTGGAAACATTGTGTCGGATGTTAAGTATTCACTGTACCAAACGTATCCTAGCAGTTAAGTATTCACTGTACTTTTGCTTTAGCTAAAATGATCTAACTCAGTAATTTTACTAATTCAAAATTAATGTTAGTTTACATCAACTTTCCTTCACTAATTTAAAATCCAATTATTTGTGTTGGTATTAAAGCTATTTAGTATAAATTTCAAAAATAATTATTAAATATTCTGACAAAATACACCATCTCCTAATTTATATAGTTGTGTACCTCCTATCCTCACAAGGTTAGACCTTCAATTATAATTGAGCACATATTATAGTTTATATAGATAAGGGTTGTTTGGTTTTTCAATATATCATTGAATAGGTTTGAATTGGATTCATTAAGTCATTTTTGTTTATGTTTGTAGTAGCCAAAATTTTAGGCTTAAAATGTAAAAAAGGCTAAGGTGGCTTGGCCTAATAAGTCGATCTACAGCCTAATGAATATGTTGATTGAATAGCAGCAAGTAGATTGGATGAATCGAAGCCCAAGGCTATCCAAGTAGGTTGACCTAGTAGGCCAGACAATCCATGCTCTAGTTCAATGGGCTCAACTGAAATTGATCTAAATGGACTGGCCTAAAGATCTAATCGACAATCCAGTTCATGGCCCAGTCTATGAGGCCCATAAAACAAGCCCAAGAATCAACTTTCCTATTTTTGCCATTTCACAACCAAATTCAACACCATTTAGGATTCTTTCCTAAACGATAAGAAGGAGGTTGAAATGGGAAGATACTAAATCACCATCAAGAATCTAGAGATAAACCAGATCACTCCTAGATTCTCCAGGACTCAATCTTCTAAGTCTACTCAGACCAAGAAAGTATCTCGACTTTGTAGGATCCCCTCGCCTTTATAAAAAGGCACTAGCCTCATGGCATGACACACAATTTGCTCTCTTTTGCCTACAACCATTCTATCGAAATTCTTCTAAAGTTCCTACTCCAATCAATTCACAGGTCATACTACAATGATCTGCTGCCTCCATTACTTCCAGCACGACCCTTCCTTCATTGGCTCAACGTCACTTTATGGCACCACCTTCACTGACCCACCATCAATGACTTCTTAAGTGTCGTCTCCTCTGTGCTGGACCACCTCCCTAAACCTCTAACTATACTATCATTCAGTTAACGTCATCGTCTGAGGCCATTACTAACATCGATCTACCTTTGATAGACCACCATCAGTTGATGCTTGTTACTTTATTGCTTTCTTTTCCTTTATTATACGATCTGACGGGCCCCTCTTCTACTACTACTAAGCAGCCCCGCCCGACAATCCTACGGTAGCCTTCCAGTCGAGATCTACTCAGGCTGAAAAGTTTCCGTGAAGCTAGACCTCTTACTTTGCTGAAAAATCTTTTTAAAACATATTAAAATTTATTCTCAATTTGAAATAAGGTTTATAAAATTCTAGCAGCACGACGGCTGCTTTTCAAAAATCCAACCTGTAAAACAAGTTATAAATCTTGTGTGCACTTCAATTATCATTCAAATCACAATCAATCTCAATGCAACTTCAATCAAAATATAATATGAAACTCATTAGTATTAGATAGAACAAAGTGCACATCTAGTTTCCAACACAATGCAAAAGCAAGAGTATGAATTTTCAAATTATTACAAAACATGCATCAAGTCTTAAATAGTTATGCATAGCGTTTCGAGACATGTAAATACATGATAACTAAAATGAAGACAAATTAGTGCAGTAGTGTTGTTGTATCCTCAGCCCTCGTGTATGCCCAACGGAGCTTCCTTTGATCTGTGGCTTGCATCTGTACCTAGGGAGGGTTTTTATAAAACACAAAAAGAGTGGTAAGTATTAACTCAGTGAGTGGGTAATATTTGACTTTGAAAATTTGCTTTCAAAATAGATATATACCTCCCAAAATAGTTTGGAAAACTAGTAATTTATCTCAAACTAATAAAATATAATCGAGCATATAATAAAAAAGTATGTTTACTTGAAAATGATAATAATTTTTTATAAACTGTAATACTTTTCTAGTTTTCTGAATCTCACGTGTGAAGACGTGCTTCTCTTTTCTGTAACTTGCCTTATAAGGTAACCTTAGAAACTCATCCTCACATAACTGTACGTCTACATGTCATGGAACTCGGACTAGGGAATACTACTTATGTAGTCGCTGATGCAGGAACTCTCTGGGGTTGCGTATCCCCTCTTAACATCAAGCTGATCTACACTACCGTAAGCGTGCAGATGGTGACACACAGACTCAAATCCCCCACCAAATTAGTGACTCTCCCAACCAAACTACCATATACGTACACAGTACTACGACCAGGTATAATTGAGGATTAGGGTAAACCCAAGGCATGTGAATCTCATCAACATGCTTAAAACTTTTCTTACTTTTTTCTTTATCTTGGCTAAAAAACATATTGATCTTATTTGTAAACTCTAATTTCTCTAGTATACAGTTTATAACCAAAATACTTCTTTTTAAAAGCAAAAGCCTAAAATCTTACTAAGGCAAAAAGACTAAATTTTGCTAAGGCAAAAGCCTAAACTTTCTTTCTAAGGAAAAAACTTAAAGCATTCGTATATCCTTAGCATGTCTTTTCTATGCATGTATTTTATTTAAACATTCTATTTGTTTTGCTTGTAAAATAAATACATTTATAATATAAATTTAAGAAATGATACATGCATTATAATAAAAATAAGTAACATGCTAAGAGCTTGATCATTAAACATGAAATTGTAACTATAAATATTCATTCAATAAAATTAAGAAAAACGTTTGTAAAAATCCACACTTACTACTTGCTTCCTAAAATAAACCACTCTTTTGCGACCTTCTCGAGCTCACTACTTCACCTACATTTGAAATAAAAACGTGATCTCTAAGTCATATTGATCCTAATTGCACACAAATATTCCATTCGGAAACTCTCAACATTCAAGCATGCAAAACACCCTGCTTCAATTGAAATGGGCTAGTGTACAGCTTAGCTCACTCTCTGTGAGCTATTGTCTAGCTCGCTCGGCCTGAGGGCTACTGCCCTAACTAGCTCGATGTGGGGTGTGAGCTTCTTCTAACTCACCTAGCTTGTCCTTTGCGAGCTTTTTCTCTCAGCCCAGCTCGCCCATCGCGAGCTTTTACTTTCAGCTCAGCTAGGACAGGTTTGCAACTGTAGGCATCACCCAAACCGTCCTTGCGAGCTACTGCCTTAGCCAACTCGGCTTGGACTACAAACACTACCCAACTCGCCAATCTCACTCTTTATGAGTTTCGGCCTAAGTCCAACCCAAATTCACAACCTAGAGCTAATCATATAGCAAATATAAGGCATGCACCACCATTCAACTATTATAATTACTTTAACATTTTTCTACACATATAACCTATGCATGGCAACTCACATTCCTTAAGATCGATTAAATTCTTAACATTGCATTTCCATTTTCCTAACATTTTGACCTGCCTAAATGGATCAAATTCAATTTGGTAGCTAGTTCTTCTTATTAACATTCGTATACACACCCAGACAACATTAGATTTTGATGACCAAAACAATCAAACAAAATTTTAGACCACAAAACTCAACTTGGCCAAATCATACACAATCTAACATTAATATTTTCTTTCAAATCTTACCTTAACATCACAAGCAACACTTCAATCATCAAATGAGAGACCTTAAACTTTTAAAACCCAACACAAAAACCATAATCCAAACATGACCATGATACTAGACCATTTCACATACAAAATTCATCATTTTCTCTTTAAGAATATCATGAGAACTCACACTTACCTTGATTCTCTCCTTCTTAGCTAAGAATCTCTCTTTGATCATGAATCCCCTTCTCTTTTCTCCTTTGCCTGAGAGCTCACCTTCTTGAGAGAAAAATGTCTCTTTTTGGTGAGTGAGGGTTATGCGGCGACTACAACCCTTTCTCTCATTACATCCTGTTATATATACCTCATTTGGTCAGGTGTCATTATTTGCCCTAGTTACTTTACACCAGTCACTCATGCATGGTTTCTTTTCTTTCACTTTGTCCATATGTCACTCATGCATGCCTTCACCTTTCCACATGTCCAACATGCATGAATCCTTTTAACCACTTGTATTTCATGCATCATCCTTCTCTCTCATCAGCACACCACATGTTTATCATGCACTCCAATCACACCTTTGTTTCCCAAAATGCCCTCATGCAACGGAGTAGCCCGACCTCAGCTACCTGGTCCAGCATATCATTGCCCAACACGCTATACGAGCTGCGGGCACTGCCCAGCTCACCTCTCAGCAGGCTACCATTTAGCCCACTTGACAGCTTCCCATCAACAAGGCACCTCTTTCATTCTAGGTTAATTCCATTTGACCTTAAATTTTATTCTAATCCTTAATCAATCTCCATAAATAATTAAAAAAAAAAAGGCATTTTCATTCACTAAGCTTTGAATCACTCATAACCTATTCAAACGGATCTAATTTTGATCCGATTCAATTTTTCTCAACTCTAACATTAATTTTGAAACCTTTGCTCCAAGAGGTCGACTTTCAAAAAATTACTAATTCATATGGATGATTTTCGTTCGAAAACCACTATTCATCGAAAAATAAATTATTTTCCAAAAGATCAGGTTTTGGGTTTTACACAATCTGTTTGTTAACTTAAGTGTCGGAGTGTCTTCAACTAGCACTATACAGGTGTTAATATTATTCTCGCTCTCTCGTTTGATTTCTGCAAGATACTGGTTGTTAGGTTCCAAGTTAACAAGTAAGACTTGCTTCATGTCAATATACTGTAGTTCGACCCCACTATAGTTTGGCACTATCTGTAAAGAACTTGGCAACTTGGTCTAGTGTAGATCGAACCAACTAACAACATAAGCATGTTATCATGTCAGGCAATTAATCCACTAAGGCTAGGCTCGTTACCATAATGGATGAAATGACATCATTCAACGAACAACTGAAGAAGCTCTAAGATGAAAATCTCACAATATTGACTAAGAATGAGCCGATTTGCGTCCATAATGCAAAATTGCATCGTAGAATTAAGCAACTAACTAATCCAAATACAGGTACAAATTGACCTAACAAAGCCGGACCCTCGGGCATCGAGGGAGGAATGTGGTGCAGTAGAAGATTGTTTTGAATATCGAAATGAATAAACTCAAAATAAGATAAAACTAAACTCAAAACTTTATTACTGAAGAAAATTCATGAATAACATACCTAAGTATAAACAATTCAAGCCTACTTATAATGTTGCTAAGACAAACTTTAATGGAAATAAAAATCGTAATGAAATCCTAGCTAATAAATAAAAGATTTTATTCTTGATTAACAAGTAACAATCTTAGCTAATAAATTAAAATCTTAGGAAATCTTAAACTTTCCTAATTTTTCCTACATTAATCCCCTCTTCTTGAGAAAAACTCACCCTCGAGTTTTGACTCAACTATGCTATAATTTCTAACAAACAATTATTTCCCCTTCATCTCTTTCAGTATACTTAACCCCTTCGTAAATATCATCATCTCCTACTAAGTGGCCCACCGTTTTCTCTTCTTTAGCAAAATTATCAGTACTTCAATTAGAATAGTTATTTGAAAGATTTTTATCTTGATTACATCTAAAGCATTTGCCCAAATTAGCTCAGGCATAGGGGTTAAGATTGGTTCGGTGCAGTTGTTAGTTTGGTATTGTTGCTTGATTAGGGGTAAGACTTGCACTTCGTCCTTATTCTAGAGTCTCAGACACAGGAGTGAGTTTATAGTTGTCCTCACTATTATCAGTTATCATGGACTCTTTTGGAGTGGTTGAAGTATCTGGAAATGATGTTCAAAGATTACTTAGATTCCTGTTAACTGGCTAGTTTAATGGAGTCTCAACTTTCAAGTCCAAATTAATTACATCACTTAATGTCCAGATGTTGTGGAGAGCCAACTTATCCTGAATATCCAATCTCAACCCTCCAATATATGTAGCCACTTGCTAATCCACAGTTTCCATCAAGTTATATCTAGCACTTAAGTGATAAAACTCTTCAGAGTATTATATAACTTTCTTATTCATTCGTTGACAATTTTGAAACTATTGATATAGGAATTACTCATAGTCAGAAAGAAGAAATTATTGTTTAAGCAAACACTTCATCTTTGCCCATGTTTGAACACATTACTTTTCTTGTCTTTAACGATTGAACTATAACTGTTCCTATCAAGCTACAACTCCTCCTTTTTAACTTATACGCCACTGTCTTAACTTGTCGCTCCTCTGGGATCTCTGAACAATCAAAAAATTGTTCAACCTTATACACCTAATGAAGGAAGTCCTCAATGTGTAATTGGCCATCAAAAGTGGGTAAATCCATCTTCATATTATAATTTTGTCGATTTTGACAATATTAAGTGTTCCTAAAAACATTATAGTCATTCCTAAAAGCACTGTTGGTTACATTTGCATTCTCCTCATCTCCCAAAGAATCATCAAAGCCTCCAATGGGCACAAACCTACCTCCACCACTTCCATAGTCCACTTGTCGACTACCACCAAAACACACCTCAATTAGCCCTTTGATATATATGAATTGGGTAAGGTTAGTGTGGTTAAGGTCGGGTTATGGCTATCGGGTCACAAAATCCATCAAACCAACCTCTGTCGCTATCGATTTGATCTCAGCCACCGCCAATCTAGGGTTGTGGGTGCTCACCATCTTTGTTCTAGCCTTTGTCGGCTTTGATCTAAATTGAGTCATGTGGATTTTGATTTCTAAGGTTACGAAATAAGTCACATATGTCTAGATCCCTAGGGTTTTAAAGTAGGTTGTATGGATCCAGGTGGTTTCAAAGTGGGTCAACTAGGTTACAAGGGTTTAGTGTGTGAGTTGAACCTATGTATAGGTTTGGAAGGACTGTCAAACCTATATAGGGGTCTAAATGGGTTGATCATGGGTCCCACGGGTAGTTCTGTTGGTCACATAGGTGGTGCGGGTCTTACAGGTCTCTTCTATGCAAATCTGGTTCACGCAAGTCACAATCGTCCAAATTCCAGCCTCTCTGTCCCTACTGTCATCTCCGATGTCCTTGCTAAGTTAGATTGACGCTTGCCGACAACTCATCTAACTTTGAGAGTTAATGCAATAAGGGCCTGCTGACAACTTCGAAACATTTTGTCCACCCCATCAAATCGTTGCTTAAGTCTATTAGTCGCTCCTCAATAATTGTGAACCGTTATTCATTGTCAGGGGTTGTAGTCCATTTGAACCAACTTTAGCCATCAGTCGAAGGTAAGCCAAGTTTCGATACCAATTTTGGTGTACAAAAGATTGTTTCGAGTATCAAAATGAAAACTTAAAACAACATAAAACTAAACTCAAAACATTATTACCGAAAAAAGATTCATTAATAACATACCTAAGCATAAACAATTCAAGCCTATTTATAATATTTCTAACACCAACTTTAATAGAGATATGAATCATAATGAAATCCTAGCTAATAAATAAAAGATCTTATTCTTGATTAACAAGTAATAATCTTAGCTAATAAATTAAAATCCTAGGAAATCTTAAACTTTCCTAATTTGTCCTATATTAGAACACCTCGAACTACTTGTAGATCAACCCCTAGGCCCCAAAGTAGGCTAACTTAACAATTAGATCCTCCAGTGGTAAACTTTAATATCAATAGTTTGAAGACATCCTAGATGCCGAAGCCAACCTCAGACGCCCTAACAACCCTTATCCAAACTATCAATATGATAACTTATAATTAATCTAAAGTCACAACCAATGGAGATTAAGGTCTAGAGCTATAATTTCACTTTACCAATCCACTCAATCTATATTTCTACCACTAATTATTTCATTCTTATCATGAACTTAATTGGATAATTCTATAGCATTTGCTAGTCTCCTTCGAATGATCAAGCAAATATGTTTGCATTAAACACCTAACTATATTTCTATGCTAAGTGGTTAATACAAACACATTACAAATAAATCACCCACATATGATCACATATAACATATAAGAATATTTCCATCCTACATACTATATGTCATTTTATTCACGTCTAAACACAAGAATACATTTTTCAAGTACACTCAATGTTATCAAATCTCTTAAACTAGTGACACTACAAGAAATTCTACTTACAGCAACGTTCAAAAGGCAACATGCATCAAATTTACGTTGCCATACGTTACCTACGGCAACATGCAAAGTTGCATGTTGTGAAAGTGGTCTATGGCAATGTGCAACCACATATTGCCAAAAGTAAGTGACATTTGGCAACATGCAAAACCATGCACGTTGCTAAAAACCTACTTTTTTGGCAACGTGCAATGCTGCATGTTGTCAAAACCCATATTTTAGTAACTTGCACTGTTGCAGGTTGCCGAAAACCCAACTTTTGGCAACGTGCACCGTTGCATGTTGCCTAAAACCCATACTTTGGCAACATGCAAGGCTGTACGTTGCCAAAAACTCAACTTTTAGCAACGTGCAGTGCTGCACGTTGCCAAAAACCCATATTTTTGCAACATGCATATCTGCACATTGCCAAAACCCACATTTTGGCAACATGTACAACTGCACGTTGCTGAAAACTTACCTTTTCGCAACATGCATAGCTGTACGTTGTCGAAAATCTATCTTTTAAATTGATATAAACAAATTTAATTTTAAAATTTATTTATTTATTTTAATATCATAATGACTAATCACATGCTATCTCAAACATAAAAAGATAATTATTTTTTGACTTAAACACAAATTACTTACCTAAAGCATAATCTAATTAAATTGATAAAAATAAATTCAAATTTGAAATTAATTTTATTTAATATCATAATTAAAATATAAGTGATTATATATCAACAAGTTATTTGAATTAAAAAGTATAAATATGTTGAATTTAATTCCACAAACATTCAATTTAATTATCAATGCATGTTGTCGGTTGAGTTAATCGGGTCAGCTCAGGGTAAGCTGAACGGTGGAGATCAATTTAAAAAAAATTAAAAATTAAATAAAATTATAAAAGCTAAGTATAAATTAAATAATTACATAAATTTATTAGATCTCCACCATCCATCTTAGATGGATGGTGGAGATTATTATTTTTTTTTAAAAAAAAAAATTCTTTTAAAAAAATTTAAAAAATTAACCCAAAAAAAAAAAAAATCTTCCCTAATTTGCTCCTACAGCTGCTTGACCTCCTCCAAGTGATGGTTTGATGATTGATGATGTTGCCCAAGCGATTGGAAACCTAGCTTTTTGGGTTTCCAATCACCTGGACCTTTTGGATTTCTAGTTTTTTTTTTTAAAAAATTGTTTTTGTTGATTTTTTTAGGATTATTATTGTTGATGAAGACGATTTGGGTTGTGCAAAGTGTTGGTTGATGAAGATGATCTGGGTTGTGTAAAGTTTTGATTGAAATTGTTTTATTTATTTTTTTTAACTTTTTTAAATTAATCTCCACCGTTCACCTTTGGATAGATGGTGAAGATTTGATGAAAATTTTATTGATTTATTTTTATTTACTTTTTTAAATTTTAATTATTTTTATTTTAAAAAGAATTTGATCCAACATAAAATATAGTTTTTATTAGCAACTTATTTGAAATAAAAAGTATAGATATTTCGAATTTGATTCCACAATCATTTATGTTTTTTCATTTTTTCTAATTTAAAAACATAATATAAATTATCAATGTATCTCTAAACAAAAAATAAAGAATTTAGAAATATTATTTGAGAATATCAATGTATTATCGATGTAAGTATATTATCAATATATGTTGTTAGTTCAGTTACCAGGTTAAGATCACAGTGAACTTTTATTGTAGACACTTGCTTGTCACGAAAATAGTAGTTGCCATATATTTATTTCGGTTGCCTTTTTATTTATGGACATTGAATATAGAGTTGATAAATGAATTTCAAGGTCCAAGTTTGATCCAGTGTATTACTATCTTAAAGGAAGTGTTTAACCATTTCTACTAAGAGGTGATATGTAAATAACCTAATCAATCCTTAAAGATAAAATTTTATTAGTTAATTTATTGGTCAAAGAGTAAATTGGTCAAATTCTCTTTATACAATAAAAATATAAAAGAATAATATTGGATAAAATACTAATTACTAAAGCATATAAAGTACCAATTCAAAATTATAAAAATATAAAACATAAATTAAGTATGATAAATTGATTTAGTATAATTAAAAAATATATTAGATTAAAAATACAAATTTCAGATTAGTTAAAAGAATAGTCACCTCTAGCTAACCAGGTGGAGGTGATCTTCAACAACCTAGTATTATTGGATCTCTTCCATTGCGATGTGATCACCCAATGATCTCCTTCTAATGAAAGAGATCAATAGCCAATCTCCACTATTGAAAATTCCATAGTTTATTAATTTATATATTATTAAAAAACTATTTGGTAATAAAATTTATAATTAAGTATTAAAAAATATGTTCTTCAAAAGATTAAAATGTATTAGTAAATATGAAAAATATAAACTTCAAAATCCACTATTGAAAAAGGTAAAGGTTGCCCATACACGAAATTTTTGGAGGGAAATGTACCCACCAAAGTTAAATGTTTTTGAACTAGGAAATGACTCTACCCAATTATTTTTTGAAATAAAAAAACCAACCGTCATTTAATCACAAGTTCATGCCTTTCATTTAATCAATTGATGCTGGTCTTTGGCTTTTACCCTTTTTCATGTATTGAATTTGGTGATGATTTTTTGTACTTTTGACACCCTCATGGGTTCAATAAATATTTCAGTGTATTGAGTTACTTGTTTATTTTTTGTGTTAGGTATTGGTGCATTAATTTTTTATGTCTTACAAGTAATTTGTTTCTATTCTCATTTTTGTGTTGCAAGAACATGTGAAACTTTGGCCACTTGATGGTGGGAATATTTTAAAGGGAAGCTTGTCTTGTTCAGGGGACATTTTGTCAAATGAGTAGTTGAGAAACGTAAGCCGGTTCAAGGTGGCAAGATGCTGCAAGAACTGCAATCTGTTGGTCTTCACTTCACAGGTGAATATGGATTAGACTTTCTCAGGTTTGTTCATTTTGGATTTTTAATTCATTTTCATGACATGTACAATTTTCAATTTTATACAAGCAATTGAAACTAAATCTTAGCTACATGTTCTTTTGCAGAGTTGTGGTCGAGTGAAGTAGCTACACTTCTGTTGTAGTGGAGAGAGACGGAAAAATGACAAGTGAAATAGTTACCCAAGTTGATCTGAGTAGTGAAGCAACTGCCAAGTTTGTTTGAGTCTTGGTGTTAATTCATTTCTAGAAATTTTAATTGAAGTTTCCTAGTAGGACGGAAGATTGTAACATATTTTTTCCTTATTAGTAATACATTTTTTATCCTAATAAAATGATATTTTATTGAGTTTGTGATATCATTACCTAAGTCACATTATCTAAAATTTCAATTAATTGATATAACTAATCAATACCATTTAATGTAGTTGAACTTGATATACTTACATAATATAAGAAAAAAAATATATTTATTAATATGTAAACAGGATTATTAATATGGCAAGGTGCGTATAATTATTAATAATTATTAATAAAAAATTATTAATAATTTTGTTTTCAATATCTATGGCAACGTGCATGTAATGTTGACTTTAGTATCTATGACAACGTACATCTAATGTTGCTGCAAGAGCTAACAGCAACGTGCACATCATGTTGCTTTCAACATTTATGGCAACTTATATCAAATGTTGTAATAGACGTGTAAGGCAACGTCAGATGTACGTTGCTGTAACTTATCGCAACGTGCAATGCGCGTTGTTATAAGCCATAAAGCAACGCATGCTGCATGTTGCCAAAGCCTTTGGCACTATGGTAACATGCGCACCAGCAACATGCACCTGTATGTTGCAAAAAGCTAAGGCAACGTATTTTGCATGTTGTCGTAGGCCTAATTTCTTGTAGTGTGATAAGCTAATTCAAGAGCATTAAAATTAAAATAGAATGGAACTCACATAATGAAAATTCAATTAACCAACAATATAAATAAAGTTAATTTCATGGGTTTTAGGTTACACTGTGACCCTAGACAACAAATCTAGGTCATCAACATAATTCAATACAAACCAATCAACCAACAACTAAACAACATAACTCAAATGTATAAAATAAAAAGTAAAGAAAATCTCATTTAAAGGTGTGGTTCTGATCACCACAAGGCCGAAACAGCTCCCTTGATGATGATGTTGGTGATTCTTGATTGGCAAAACAAGTTGTTGATGAATCGTTCTTGCTACAGAATCTCTTCAAGGAGTGCCACACTTTTTCTACACATAAAAATCTCCCAAACGGCTGTGGTTTTGGACTCCAAAGGCTGCTGCACTTGATCCACGTTTGAGCTCTCTCTAAAGACCACCAAAATCCGGCCAAAGAGCTTCTAAAATAACCAATGCAGCAACATTTAGATAGCAATGTGCACAAGCTTCATGTTGCTGTAAACATCTAACACAACATGAAAAAAATGTGTGTTGCAGAATCAACGAACAGCAACTCGCAATTTACATTGCCACATGTAGGACGCATACAACATCTTTTTTTTTTTCAACAATGTTGCTATTGCAACGTATACAGCAACTTGGTGATGATCAATGTTGCCAAATGAATTATTTTTAATTTAAAAAAAAAAAAGAAAATATAAAAGCCACCACAAAATCCCTGAAGCTCTCTCATTCTCACTTGACATATCTCAACCGACACTTCACCCTCACCCCTCACCATCAATCGTCATCGTCAACCATAAAATCCTTGCACTTTCACTCGCCGTCGACCAGTCCAATGTCATTGCTGATTTCCACTACCGTTGACACTGGTACTCGTTGCAGTTGTGGGCGCTGCTGTCACCGTTGGTCGTTAGGTGCAGTCGACGTCGCTCACTTTGCTACTCATTGCTGACTCGACTTACTTAAGGACTTGTCAGTTCAAGCTGTCTTCAGCGATCATTGTGTCGTTGCTGGTCTCCTCGTCAACTGTCACTCGGCCTCGTCGCTCGTCCTCGCTGCTGCTCCTCGATCCAGAATACAAGATAAGTCATGAACAATATGCAGAATATAGGTTTTTTTTGTATAATTTCTTTTTTTGGTTGTATGTTTTGTGTGTGGTTTGGATTTTTATGTGTTGGTGATTGGTGTGTTTAGACTCCGTTAATTTCGTAAACATTAACTTTTCTACTTTATTGCTCTCTCTTTTCTTCGTCTTGTATGTGAAACCGAAGAATAAGTGGTTTGACTCTCTATGCTTCTTTGAATTATGTTAAGATATCTTTTCGGGTTCAATCAAATTTAGGGTTTCTTCGATTTGGGTTGAACCCAAGTTTGACCTTGTGATTTTAAGGCTGATTCAATTTGTGGCTTGTGGATTAAAGAGAAGGGTACGTTGTTTCTTCTCTTTCGGGTTTGATTTTATTGTTTTTGGTGATATTCTGTGAAATTTTGATTTTAAAATTGAATTTTGAAGATAGGGTTGTTCTATTTTTCAAGCTTTGAAGTTGTTTTACTTTATAGGTGTTTGGTAAAAATCTGATATTTGGGTTGTTGAAATCAAGTTTTTAGAATCTCTGACAGAGTTGTTGTTGCTACTTCTTGTCTGATATTGGTGGGGATTGTTTTGAAGCTTTTAAATGGTTTGACTCTTGTGTTTATATGGTGAGTATTGGCTATTTGGCGCACAATTTAGGATTGTTGTGAGGATCTACAATGTTGACGGTTGAGTTTTGATGTTTGGATGTTGTGTTGAATCTTTTCACTGATTTGATTGTGGGAGTATCTACTGATTTTGTTGTAGTTAAAGTTCGAGTTGAGTTTCTCGAAATGGATGGCTCAAAAAACCGTCATAATAATGATCATTTGGGTGTGATATTAGATTGGTCAAAATGAATTATTATGGTAGATGACTATTTCATTCATGTTGATAAGAGGCATAAATGCAGTTACCAGGGGAATACACCACTTCATCATGTCGTAGAGGGAGGTTCTGTGGGGTGTGTTTGGGAATTGCTAGCTTGGTTAGTAGATAGGCTGCAGCCTGATCTTTTGGGTGAGTCTCAATAAGCAAGAAATAAAATGCCCTGCTTTTTTTTTCATTTTTTCAATCAATTTATGATCTTTTGGCATGATATTAGATTGGTCAAAATGAATTATTATTATTGACCGTAGTTGTGGAAGGGCTGAACTAAGGAATTGAAAAGTGAATTGCAAATCAAGGGACCTTCTTCATATATAACTGCCGTGTATAGTATATATAGAATTCAAGTTTACTTTAATCATTGTTATGTATGTAGAAAATAACTATATTGGTGTGATTCATACTCCGAAATCAGCTGTACCATTCAAGGTGGATTTGTTCTCTAATTCTATTCTTCTTTCAACAGAAGAATATGATAGAAGGCGAAAGCTTATGGACATCATAGCATGATGCATCCAATGGTATTGTTTTCATGATTTTGATTTTTCTTCATTTTGAATCAAGCTACTCTAAATCTAATCTCTAATTCTAAAATTTTTAGAGTTTTTGTTTATGTGATACTCCAAGTCCTGATAATAATTGAAAGTCTTCTATTCATTTTCTCTGAGAAATGAGTTTTTTGCAGGAGAATACCATATGTACTTGCTTTGCAAAACAAGCATCAAGCATGTGCAGCCTTTTTGAACCCTTCGTCAGCAGGGCCTCTTGTATGGTACTTGCAATTAAGACTCATGAATGATCTTAACCCAGAGGCAAAATCACAGCCAGAGAATGCCCCGTAGGAAATAAATATAGGGAGAGTTCAATTTTGAATAAGACTACCCACTCATTTCCATCGCGTAGAGTTGATAATCTCACGGCTTGTGGTTTCAAATGATGGGCATATAGACCTGACTGTTTGTTCATAATCTTAACATTTTCAATGTAGATTTTAATACATAGTCTTTGTTATGTATATAACTTCATGGAATTATATGTAATGTTGTGATAAATTATGAAATTAATAAATACCTTAATTTCTTTACAAACTAAAATTAATATTATAAGCAATATAATCTATTTAATATATATATCACACCTCATTCATTTTTTTTTTTTTTAAAATGTATAGTTCCACAACTTGCAGTGCATGTTGCTATAATGTTTACAGCAACATACATCGTAATGTTGTTGTTAGTATAAAGCAATGTGAGTTTAATGTTGGTAAATGGGTATACTTTTTGGCTACATGCTCTTTCGGTACAGAAGGGTGTGCATTGCAAAAGGTTTTAGCAACATATTTTGCATGTCGTCGTATACCTAATTTCTTGTAGTGATTCATTTAGTATTCATCCTAAGTTTATGAGCAGAGATGGAGAAGAACTTAAGTATGATCGATGTGGTATAAATAAGAGAGTCTAGAATAGTTCTTAGAACCTAAATCCCAAATTCACCAAAAGAATCCCAAACTTTGCCTTGTGCTATTTCAACAATTTAGCCAAATTTTGTACACTATTTTTGGTCTCGAGTCATCTAGCAAAATCTTTCAATACTGTTTTCCATTCTTGGATAATCCAAAAAGCCCCTAAAAAAGCTTAGTGAATTCAAGTTCAAAATTGAAGTCACTCACTTAACCCTACATTTTTTTTTTTTTTGTTATAATCCATATATCCCCTAATACTACTTAGCGAATTTAAGTTCGAAATTAGAGCCCCTCGCTGAAGCCTACAATATTTGATAAGCAGTGAACTATATTTTTTAGCCATGTAGGTGCCCATGAGGATTTGAACCTTAGACCTTGAGGGAGCAAACCCCAAGACATAACCATTCTTACTAATATTCATCAATTGCTAAAACATAATAAGAAAATTTGATTAATGATGTTGCCTCTAAATATTCATCAGTTTCACCCCATCATGTGTTCTTACTATTTTATTGGGCCTCATTGCAGGAATCAAAAAATCCATACTGCAAATTTTGGTCTCAAGTCTTCTAGCAGAATCTTTTAATACCAACATTTTATGTACCTTGGTAATATTTGAAACAACCAACATGAAAGAAAGAAATTAAAAAAAAAAATACAATTATTAAAACATAATAAGAAAACTTGATTAATGACATTGCCTTTATATATTCTTAATTCCATCCCATCATGTGCTTATACCATTGTGTTAGACATCACTGCAAGAGTCGCAAATTGTTTTTAAATAATTAGAGATACATATAGAAAAATATAACGCAAAATATGTCATAACTTCTTGGTATCAAATTAAACATTATTTTTTCTGATCATTGCATTCAAAAATTTAAATCGTAATTTGATTGTGAACTAAAAAGACTAAAAGTTAAAAACCTAGTATGACACAAACACTACTTATTATACTGCAAAAGAAGTACTATCTTGCTAAAGAACATAGATATTTATATACTTTGTTTATGCATTATTTGTGCCATTGATGGAGCAAACAAATTTTCGCTACAATTTTTTGTGCATGCTATTGATCATGTCCAACAATCTAAAAAGCACATGTTATTGAATTTTGGAGTACATATATATAGTGGAAATTACCAAAAAAAAAAAAAAAGACCATTCCAGAAAAGAAATTTTTTTTACCTTAAAAAAAAAAAAATTGTTTTTAACCTCTCAAGCAAATTAATTATAGTTTATACTCAAATTGCCCCTACATACCTGACTCTTCTCCTCTATTGCTCATGTATGAGATTTTTGGCTTTCTTTCTTGATTGTTCAAGTTTCATTGGGATTTTTTAAGTTTTTTTTTTTATTTATGATTTTTTGAGTTTTTTTATGTTTTGGATGTTCGGTATTGATATTCAAGGTCAAATTTGATTGGATTGATTTAACTTGAAAATAGAGGTTTTCAATGATGAAAACAACAACTAGGTTGTACCGATTTTAGGTTTACTTAAAAACTGATGATCAATTTTAAATCCACTTAAAAACAGATCCCATTAAAACTCAATTAGTAAGCGTGTTTTACATGTTAAGGGTAGTTTGGTAAACTTCGATATAGGATGAAAATAGTTTATTTGAGGGGCTAAAAATAAATTTCTATAAAAAAGTGGGTAAAAACAAATTTTTTCATTTTTTTTTGGGTAATAGTGAAATTTTTCCATATATATACACATTGTTTAAAAACTAGATAAGTTTTATTGAGTTCTCGCTGATCAGCACTCTGTCGACCTGAGAACCCCCAGATCGGAGGTACTGCTTGTCAGAGGTGGTAACTTGACCTAACTCCGTTGATTCAACGAGTCCATCCATCATAAATTTGGTAGAAATCATCCTAAAAACCACCCGAAAACAAATCAAAATTGAGATATCAATTAATCAATCAAATCCAGTAGCTTATGATTCAAACTAAATGAAAATGGAATCAACTCACTTTCGATGATGTCATCAACCATACAGAGAATGGTGAGGCCATCATCTTCTTCAAAGTATGCTTGGCAATGGCACTAGCATTCATCGTCGTTGCCGATACTCTACTAGCACCATTGATCGATGCACCACTAGATCATATCATATCACCATCTCTTTCTTTCTCTCCTTTTCTCTAGACTAATCAATTAGAGACAACTTCCTTCCTCCCTCCAATTAATCAACTATGAAGAGACTTCAAATGGCAGGCAATGATGAAGAGGGATTGGCTTCGACGACGACTCACTAGAATAGCAACGGTGATGGCGATGTTGAGAGAGAAGAGAGATGAGAGGGGAGAAGAGAGAGAGGGAATAAGAGATTTTTGAGTTTTGAGTCTTTTGATCATGTGGTGGTGTGTTTTATATATGGTAAGGATAATTTGGTCATGACTTTTGACATTTAAAGAAATTTCAGTTTACGCTTTCAATCTTCAAAAATTATAATTTTCCCTCCAAACAATGCTTTCCGAGTGTTCATCGATTACTCGCCAAGTAACTGATTACTTACTACTCACTGGGTCATCAGATGAGTAGTGAGTAGCGAGTTTTGAAAACTTGGGTATAAGATGAAAATAGTTTATTTGAAGGGCTAAAAACAAATATTTATATTAAAAAAAAAGTGGGTAAAAACAATTTTTTTTTTCATTTGTTTTTGTGTAAAAGTGAAATTTTTTCATATATATGTGCATATATATATGTAATATAAATATATATATCAACGCTTTTAGCCTAGACATTTTTCATGTTATGTGAAGTAACAAAACATAAACAAGGGAACCAAAAATTTGCTCACTTACCAATGAATGACCGATTCTTATTCCTCATGTAGGCTAATTATTCAACAATCAATTAGGTCTTGGTTTTTGAACTTTTATATTGAAATAAATTTCAATTGATATGATAGACCTAAGTTGTTTGTTGGTTCTTGGCCCAAAAAAATTCTACATACTTCAAATAACATTCAAGTTGGCTTTTATCACCATGATTGAACTTAGCTTAGCATGGAAAACAACCGCCAGTAAAAATTCAAAATAAAATGAATGCTCAAGTATTACTTTTGTATTCTTCGGGGAAAAAAAAAAGAAGGCATTACTTTTTGTAGCACTTTGGTCTTTAATTAATAGAAACCTTATTGTAATATACCCTCCCAATTTTAGTACTGTAAATGTATTATACGAGTATGTCCTTATTTTTATAGAATAAAGAAATAATTTAAAGTGCCCAAAGGTGTAATCAAATTCTAGTAGAATTTTCGAATGTGAAAATGAGTTTCGATAAAATTTTTGAGTAAACCAGAAACGATTTCGAATACGAAAAATGGTTCAATGATTTATTAAAGTATATGATGCAATTTGTATTAAAGAAATTCCAAGAAAGGGCGTGAATAAATAAGTTAGTTAGAGATATGTGCAAGAACAATTTTGGAAATTAAAGTGTGGGAAAATGTAGATATTAATGATGGTAAAATTGTAAATTAAACCAATGGCATGCTTGTAATTATATCACAAACTTGAGTGCAATTATTAAGGCACTTAAAGGCTATATATAAGTGAAGCACCTAGAAGAATTAAGAAAGAAGTGGCGAAACTATAGTGGGTTCGGCCAAGAAAACATAACAGAGGACAGCAGCAATATTTAATCACTTTGAGGCCATTTTTAGTGTTTTAAGGCCATACCAAGGGTGTATACAAACCTAGAAGTGAAATTTATCAATATTAAGTTGATTTCAAGTGATAAGATCTAAGTTTCCTTGACTTGTATGTGTGAAAAGTTGGATAGATGCTGTCTAATGAGTTATCTGTGATTCTAATGAGATTTTTATGTATGGATTCAAGGATTTGAGATTTTAAATTGATGGGAAAACAAGATTAGAGGTTCAAGACTAATTGATAAGTACACTAATCAAGATGAATTTTTGATTTAGTTTAAGTTGATGTTGGTGTGTGAACTAGTTGTTTTGCCATGGAATTTGGTATGGTTTTGATTGGAATTCAAGTAGAAAAATTGAAGAAGTCTTGGTGCATGTTTAGATGTCATACACAGCCAAGGAAAGAAATAGATGATTCAAGTTGTGCTTGATTTGTTTTAGTGATTTCATGCATAAAGATATGCTAATATATCAAGTTAGATTGTTAAAATGAAAATAAAAAAACATGGTAAATTTGATTGCTATGTACTTAGCCATGGGAGGTTTAGTGTGATGGATGATTATTTTGATAATTTTGGATGAATTCATGGGCTATTTTAGTGATGAATTTTGCTTGGAATTGAAAAGAATTCAATTAGATATTGAAGGATGCATGTTACAGCCAAACCATGTTAGGTTGCTAGATTTTGAGTTTTATGAATTTAACTTAATTTGATATCATTTTTTTTTTTTTTTTTGCATGTATTGGAATGTAATTTTGATGAGAAAACTTGAATTAGATTCATGGTATGAAAGGTGATGCATATTCGGCCAACATAGGGGTTAAATGATCCAAAAGTTTGTTTAATGTGTTGATGGGAGAATTTAATTCCAATTGAGATGTTTTGCATGTATAAATATTGAGAAATTCAAACAGAAAATATATTCAAATAATTGGAATAGTTATGATTTGAATAAAAGGGGGTTCAGAATTCCCGTATGGTTAAATATTTGTTTATATGTTAAGGCACCAATGGAAGTGTATATGTATGATTAAATCTGATGGTAATGTCACCTAAACGTAGAATACGAAAATATGTAGGTAACACAGGCGCGAGGGAATCCTAAGTGGGGTGTTATCATGAGTTAATATTAAGTGAGTGTCTTTTAAAATGTGTTGATATGATATATTAAAAACTATGCCATGATATGCTGAGAATTGATTTAAATTAAATAAATTCTATATGAAAATGTTTTACATGGATTGTGAAATTTTATATGAGATACAGATTTCATGAACTTAAAAAGTTTATGTGAAATTATATTTTATGATGAAAAAAGAAAAAATAGTTTGTTGGAAATGTATTTATGAATCATAAAAGAAAAAATAGTTTGTTGGAAATGTATTTATGAACCTGTGGTATGCCTGATAAGTATTATAGATATCTTCTGTTGAGGTTGAGTACCCAAAGTATGCATTGACAGTGTCGAGGGTGTCTGTCACTAACAACGGAGGAAACCCATGAGAGGGAGTATGTTAGTCAGTTTAGTCCTATGTGTCGCCCATGCACGTATAGGGTATATTATCAACTAGCTTCCATTTGAGCGAGGGTAAATTCTGCTCTGTAGCGAAAGTAAATTCTGCTACACAAAATCAGATAGATGGTCTGAATGAAGGAAAATTATGGGATGACTCGAGCAAGATAAAATTTCGCTCTATACCTAAGGTACCATATGATACGAACTATAAGTGGTTGACTTATTTTACTTAAAATTTTTTTGAAAACTATATCGCCACCACCATTTATATTTTACAGTAGAAAACTGAAAATCAGACAGCATATTGTTTTATTATTCAATTTTACAATGTTCGAATTGTATTTATGATAATTGTTTATCAATGCATTTAATGGAAATATAGTTTTCAGAGAAAGACCGAATTTTGATACTACAACAAATAAAGGTTTAATAAATGTTTTAAAATTTAAAGGAGGTTTATTTTATGAAGTCAAATTTGAAATGAAAACCTATGACACTCATCGAGCTCTCATAACTCACATATTATTTTATGTTTTATAAATAAGACCTCCCCAAAGGCAGATATAGGGACAAGTGCGTCAGTAACAGGGACTCCGACCCAGTATTAGATAGATCGAGTTGTGTGTGCTACTGTGATTCCGTGAATTTGTTGTGATTGTTCTTGAAATTTTGAGTATTAACAATTGTATAAATTTTTCTGTGGTTTGAAAAGTGTGTAAATGAATATATGCATGACTTGTAAATATAATTCACTTTATTTTTGAATTAATGGTATGTTTGTGGTTACTTATGGATTGAGAAAGTGAGGGCTTGAGAACCAAAAGTTTGAGAAAATGTTTGTTTTTAGAAGTGTATAAATTTTCTGTAAAATTTTACAAGGTGGCATTTTCTAAAAAATAGCTGTCATGCTCCAAAACTTTTATAACTCTGTTTTGTAAATGTATAGTAAAAAGAAAAAAAAATTTCACTCATTCTCGTTACAAAAGAGATTGCGAAAAAGGTTTTCAGTAAAGGAAAACGGCTTAGCTTCATGGGAACCTTTCAGCGGGATTAGAGATTGACTGGAGAGCTATTGTGGGATTATCGGCGAGCCACCAAGTGTACAAAAATTAATGTATAAGGTTTGAGGCCCGTCACTTATTCAGTGTTAAAATATATATATATTCACATTAACTAGGGAATTTAGTAGAACTTCTAGAAATAAAACAAAAGCTAGTAAGCTAGAATACAAATAATAACTTGTATGCATATTTGTAAGAATGGAGAAACAATGTTTAAAGTATCAAAGTGCTTCATTGTATGCCAGTTTTTAAACGTTTTCTAGATTGTACCTGCCTATTTGAGATTATATATCAAAGGAGATAGACCAATTGACTTAAATGTAATTAATGTATAATGTTAATTAAGAAAACAATAATATAATTTGTTAACTCGAACATAAAAAAAAAAAAACATAAATACATGAAAAAACACACTCACAAAGCCTACTATCTATGATAATTAAAATTAAGAAATATATTTAAAATGCACACACATGCTAACCCTATTTAATTTATTATATATTTAAATTCCTGATTGTAATTTATCATATCTTTATTATGTTTAATTATAAATAAATATGTTTAATTACAATCAGTAAATGCGATTGTCTGTCGATTGTTGTACATATGATTTAATTTATTTAGTTATAATCAAATATAATAAACTACAATAACAATTTTAGAATGATTCAGTTTTTTAATCAAATATATCGATACCCTAAATGTACCCAAAGAGACCCATATGTATATATATATATATATATATATACATACATTCTAACATACACCTAGGGTATGGATATACTTGACCAAAAATTTTAAAAAAAAAAAATAATTGTATTCTAAAATTGTTGATCGTAATTATTATATGATTTTTTGTTAAGTATATCGATATCCTAGGTTTATCCAAAGGGGCATATATATATATATTATATATATACATTTTAGCATATGCTTAGGATATGGATATACTTGACCAAAAAAAAAGAATGATTGTATTTTAAGATTGTTGATTAGTATTTATTATATGGTTCTTTGTCAAATGTGTCAATGCCTTAGGTGTACCTAAAATGACTCCTATATACATACATACATAAATATGGCACATTCTAGCGTACACCTGAGATATAAATATACTTGACAAAATAATAATAATAATAATTGTATTCTAAAATTGTTAATTGTAATTTATTATATGTTTATTGTATTTTATAACAAGTAAACATGTCTGATTATAATCAGTAAATATAATACTGTTGATCACATTTATCAATTGTAATAAGATATATTTAGTTATAATCAGATATAATAAATATATCATAAATTAGAATCAGCAATTTTAGAATGTAATCACTTTTTTTTTTTTTTGGTTAAGTGTATACATGTCCCATGTGTACCTAAGGGGATCCTTATATGTGTGTTTGTGTGTGTGTAAAGTAATTCTACCATTAGTACCTTCTAACTTTAAGAATTTATGATAAACCAATCAAATCCATCCATTACATTTTTTCTCCTAAAACAAATTGTCTCTTCTATTTAATGCAAATGTAATGGATGAATATGATTAGTTTGTTCTAACTTTTTAAAGTTTGAAGACACTAATAGTATAATTACTATATATATATGTATATATATGGCAGAACATCTAGGATATGCATGCATTGACCAAAAAATAAAAATACATAATTGTTTTCTAAAATATATAATTGTAATTTATTATATGCTATTACAACTAAACATGTGTTATTACATTTAGTAAATATGATCACATTTATCACATTAACTGATTGTCATCACATTAACTTATTGTAATTACACATGTTTAATTGTAATTATATATAATAAATTACAATCACATATTTTAAAATGTAATCACACAAAGTTTTTTGTCAAGTGTATGCATACCTCACGTGTATCCAAGGGACCCCTATATGGGACCACTAATGTTACCTATTCATTGTATTATCTCTCCTAAAAATATTTCTTTCCTTTATTTGATTCAAATGTAATGAATGATTGAGATTAGTGGATTTAACAATTTAAAAGTTAAAATGCATAGACCATAGAAGCTACTTTTATGTATGTACATATATACGCACACACTCTCAAGTATATATTACCTTACACAAAAATTATATCCAAATCCTCTCTTTTTTGATGAAATCTTATCTATTTTTATGAGATGTTTTGATGGAACACTTAGAAATATGAAATGTACATATGGGCATAATTTTATACTTTTTCAAGTTCGGTAGCCATTTTTTTGAATTTTTATTTTTTTCCTAATTTAAAACACCTTTTAAATTGAAATTTTTTATAAACATAACTTCCAAATTTGAATAGATGTAATATTTTATCCATACATATATATTTCATGTTTCTTAGTATTTCTGTAAAAAAATCTCATGAAAATACATAAGATTTAATAAAAAAAGAGAAGGTGTGGAAATAGTTCTTATATGAGGAAGTATGCACTTGAGAATTATTGTTTATGTTTATATTTTGAAATGAAGATGCAATATATGCACTGATACAATGTAGTAAGCAATATCAAAGTTCTTATTTAATCCACCTTATCATAACTCGATTTCGAAACACAAGATTGTATTATTGCTCTAGAAGATTTAGTATCACATGTATAATACGACATAAAAACCAAAGGGTGACTCTCTTGCCACCCAAAATATCAGTATGCACACCCATGATTTATAAAGTTATTTTAGTTATGAAAATAATCTAAACTAAAATTAGTTTAACCCCTATTTCTTCTTTCCCACGACCTTTCCAAGCATACTGGGGAAACGTTTTTCCAATTTTGTTGTTGTATCAATCATTTTTTATATAGGTAGTTTTAATTCTTATTTTAAATTTATTTATTTATTTATTGTTTTGAAATATTGGTTATATTCTTTTTTGTCTTCTTCGTGTTAGTACATACCTGTTGACATCTTATGGTATACAACAATGTTTGAGTGTCTTTTTTAGGGGAAAAATCATTTTAGTCCCTAAGTTTTGGGAAATGATCAAATTTTTAACTGTGTTTCCCAAAAGGACAAAATGAACCTCAACTTTTAGAAAAAGTGTCAAATTAGTCTCTCCCATTGGTCAACTAACAGTCAAACTTAATGGAAAACATGAAAAGACTAATTTAACCTTGGACACAGTTAGAATAGATAAAAAGACCATTTTACCCTCAACTAAGGTTAAATATTACAACAATATATAATTACCAAAATACCCTTGATGAGCTTTTATATAATTTTCACAAAATTACAGTTTTTTTTTTAAGTTTTTGCTCCAACTTCTGACTTTTGCTTTTATTTTTGTTTTTTGTTTTTTTATAGTTTCTACTCTAGTTTTTGACTTTGCTTTTGTTTTTTAATAGTTTCTTTGCTTTTGTTTTTTTAATAGTTTCTGCTCCAGCTTTTGCTTTTTTTTTTTTTTCATAGTTCCTGCTCTAGTTTTTCACTTTGCTTTTGTTTTTTTAACAGTTTCTGCTCCAGCATATAATTTTTACTTCATATGTCCAATAATTTTACAATTTTTGCTCTTGCTCCATCTACTAATATTTGCTCCAGCTATTTAGAACTTTTGCTTTTGTTTTATTTTTTTTTATAGTTTCTGCTCCAGTTTTTGACTTTGCTTTTGTTTTTTAATAGTTTCTGCCCAGCATATAATTTTTACTTCATACGTCCAATAATTTTACAATTTTTGCTCTTGCTCCATCTACTAATATTTGCTCCAGCTGTTTAAAACTTTTGCTGCATTTATTTTCTTCCATCTGTAATGTTATATATTTCAGATACATATATTTATGAGATAATTAGTATATGCATGGGGATGATTTTCATACATAAAAATTGACTTGTAATGTTGGATGCATAATGTTTTGACATTGAATGAAAAAAATATTGAAATCAATAATGTGTGGACCACTTGTCCATGTAAATGAGAATAAAATAATAAGAAAGGTACAATAACATGTGATCCAAAAGCTATAATATTACATATAATATTCATCAAATATTATAAATTGCAAGCATAACAGCACAGTGTACGCAAAAGCTATAATATTGCATGCATATACAAACAAAACATATAATATTGCATGTATAGTGTCCCAAAAATAACCACTATACTGTCAACATCCTCAATTGCATGCATAATAGCAAATATGTTTGCAAAAGCTATAAAACCCATGCACCAACCATGCATAGCAGATTTGGACATCAAAAATACTTATGCAAAAGTTTAGTGTGGTATCCAAATCTAACAAAAATAGGAAGTAACTGCAATCCTCAAGATTGGGAAGTGGAATCTATCTGCGAGCAAATATCAGAAACAGGTGGTGGTCCATTGGAAGTACTACCATCATTTTGCATGCTGCAATAAATTATATTAGTAATTAATCATACATCTTGTCTATCCAAAATAACACATGAATAAATAAATTACCTTAGTATAATAGACTCATGTTGGGTTGCAACACTAGAACTTGCATGGATCCTAAAATGGTCGAAAATAGTAAGAACAAAGATATATGATAAAAAATCTACAATTTGTGAGTAAGAACTTATTGTGCAGATGATGATTTTTGTGAGGCAGTCTTCCCTTTTTCTTGTGCAACACCTTTCTTTCCTTTTCCATTTGTACCAGCTTTTCTTCCTTTGTCAACTAAACCCTATATTAAAACATCAAAACTAATGTTAAGCTTCAGTTTATGTAGACATACAAGCAGCAAAATGTAAATGAAATTAATATTACCAGAGTTGGACAAGTTCGTTTGTTGTGGCCAAGGATTTTACATGTATTGCAACGACTTAAAAAGGTCTTTGATGGTGCAGGGGGTTCATCTGCAGCCCTTTTCCTTGCCTTTTTCGGCCTCCCAATTTTAGCTCGTTTCTGTGGAGGTTCAATAGGCTCAGTTGCGAACTCAGGCCATCTAGACTCATCTGGAATAGGGTTGATGTTGCCACTGTAAGTTAGTTCCATTGCTTCTTTTGAGTAGTACCAATCTACATGATCTTCTGTTTTCTCATTTCGAAAGATCAAAACTGCAATGACGTGCTTACATGGTAGTCCACTCAATTGCCATTCCCCACACTCACAAACTTTCTTGTCGATATTCACTAAAATCTTCTTCTGCCTACTTCCAATAGTTTCATATCACTCTCCTCTCCCGTGTAATACTGTTAGTGTTCTTCCCTTCTCCTCATTATTTTTCAACTTCTTTCTTGCATATGGTGTGATGGAATCCTTCATTTTCTCGATCTCATCCCATTTTTCACAATATCTCACCATCATTCTCCTTCTCAAATGCTCAAAAAGACCAAGAATTGGTTTTTTCCTCTCTTCCTTCACCCAACTATTGAAGCTTTCAGACATGTTATTGGTAATATGGTCTGACTTTATACGTTCATCGAATGCATGTCTAGCCCATTTCTCCACAGGTTCTTCATTAACTAGCCAAAGGAATGCATCATAAGACTCTTCTTTAATTGACTACAATGCATCCCGATAGACTGCCATACTAGTAGCTCTAGATGCTGCCCATAATTTTCCAATTACTAAATACTGTTGAAAGAAGTCTTAAAATTAGCCACCATATGTCTAAAACAGTATCGACTTTCTGCAAGTGGCCACACCCTAGCTAATGCCGCCACACAACCTTTTTGTCGGTCACTCATGAAACATATAACTTTGTTATCATCCCAACCTAATGATTCCTTTAGTAGGCTCAAAAACCAAGTCCAACTATCTAACGTTTCCGACTCACAAACACCAAAAGCAAGTGGAAAAATTCCACTATCACCATCCAAAGCTACGACATTAAGCATAACCCCCTCAAATGGACTTGTCAAGTGGCATCCGTCAATACCTATTAATGGTCAACATCCTTTAACAAACCCTTCTTGCATGACCTTAAAGCTAAGAAAGAATCTTTCAAATTTTGCAATTGGTCCTACACTGTGATTGACAGAAACCTTCGCAACCGACCCGGGATTCATGAATAGAATCATATTTGCATACTTTCTAACCTTGCTATATGATTCGACATGATGTACTTTCAAATTTTTTAGAACCATCCTTTTTGCACGATGTATAACTTGATATTCGCAATAGACCCCATATCTTTCCATCAACTGGGCTTGGATAGTTTTCCTACTAATCTTAGGATCTGCTTCAATGGAAGAAGCCATAACTGAAGCAACCCACTTCTTGTTTGCTGCCTTGTTTTTAGCCACCCTCGCTCACATGTGGTGAAAACCAGTGATACTCTTCACCATCCAAGTCACCCCATCTGGCAATTTCGAGGTATGCATCCTCTAATCACAACTCTCATTTTTACACCTCACAGTGTACCGCCAATTGTCATTCTTTATTTTCTTCAACTGAAAGCCCTCTTGAATTGCATACCTACTAATAACATCCCTTACTGATTGCGCATTGCCAAACACATGTCCCTCCTTCAAATCTACAGACCCATTTGGATTGGGTGCCCAGTAATGTATACTACAATATTGGGCCATTCTAGTCAACCCATCTTCCTCCTCATCAGATAACATAATGTGTGTCTCATTCTCATCTGGAACACAACATTCTTGCTCAATCTCTTCATCTGATTGTTCATCTTCGTCAACTAAACTAACCACTGTCTCATCATTTGAATCATCCTTATCCTCATAATCTTCATCTACCGAACTGTCTGATTGAATCATCCTAAATGCCATTGAACAAGCTATATAAAAACACCACCTCAAAAACAAACAAAACCCCACCATACACCAGCGTACAAAGACATGCAAAGACCAGCTCAAACATGTAACATCACCTCCAAAACAAACAAAACCCGACCATACACCAGCATACAAAGACATGCAAAGATCAGCTCAAACATGCAGCATCACTGTTCACACCAACCATGACAAACACCAACTAATAGTACCATGCAAAATCCCTAAGGCCATAAAGACCCACACAACAAACCATCAAAACACCCACTGTTTCGCACAAAAAAAATCTAACAATCCACTTTTGAAAACCCAAACCAATCCAACAATTGAACATAACATGTAAATAACAGTTTTTGGTAAATAATTATCACAAACCCATGTTCAAAAGTTGAAGAACTCAACAAACCATCCATGTTCAAAAACCCGACAAATCAAAACTTGCAATCTTAAAAGCCTAAAGGACTCACCTGATTTGATGAAGATAGTCTCACTCGAGAGTTAGCCGAAAGATGTCTTGGGTATGGACTGATAGTGGGTGAATGGGGTGCGGGTTGACAACGGGTTAACAAGGGTCCGGTTGACAACAGGTGAACAAATGGGCCGCGGTGTGGTTGTTGAACGAGCCGGACGACTGCAAGCAGGTCTGTGGGTGGCCGTCGGACCGTGAAGGTGGTGGTCGAAGGTCGGTGGTCCGTCGTGGGTGAATGGGTCGCTGGTCGCTGAATTGGGTGAGGTGCGGGTCATTGAAACGGGTTGAGTGTGTTGTTGAGATGGTTGCCCGTCTGTAGGTCTGTGGGTGGCTGTTGGACTGTGACGATGGTGGTCGAGGGTTGGTGGTCCGTCGTGGGTGAATGGGTAGCTGAACGAGGTGAGGTATGGGTCGTTGAAATGGGTTGAGAGAGTTGTTGAGGTGGTTGCCCGTTTGTAGGTCTGTCAGTGGCCGTCGGACGGTGACGTTGGAGGTCGAGGGTCGGTGGTCAGCCGTGGGTGAAGGGGTCGCCGAACGGGGTAACGTGCCGTCTGGACGTTGAGTGTGTTTTGATTTTTTTGAACGGGGTAGGCTGCCGTCTGGAAATTGGTTTGAAAGACAACCCACCTCTTTTCAAATTTTTTGATTTTTTTTTCCTTATTTTATCCCCCCCCCCACTTGACACGTGTCGCAATTCTGTATTATAATCCGAAATGACAATTTTACCCCCAACCACTATGATAGCAATTAAATTTGATCGTTAGTTGACTGATAGGAGGGACTAATTTGACACTTTTTCTAAAAATTGAGGTCATTTTGTCCTTTTGGGAAACACAGTTAAAAATTTGTTCCTTTCCCAAAACTTAAGGACTAAAATGATTTTTCCCCTTTTTTTTATTAACATCATTGTATGGCAATGATTTGAGCAAATTCAAGAGTTGATAATGTCAGAATTTTCATGCAAGTTGTTACAACATGTAACTCAATGTTATACTTTGGGTGTTTAGCAGTGTGCAGTAACAAGGAAAATATTCTTGCTCTAATTTAATTTTGCAGATTGAGTGAGTTGTTCTGATTATTTTCAAGGTTGTTTCCATATTTGAATGGTGAAAAAATAATCTCTTTTTGCGAATGTCTTTTTAGTAATTTGAGTTTCCCTTTTATGAAAAAATATTTTTTATTTGGGATAAACTTTTTGAAAATATATTTGAAATTATCCCTTGTTATATATGATAAATCTTTTTGATCTATTCTTTAACCAAATTAGAAATTTTATCTCTTGGATGAATCTTGTGATTTATTTTACAAATTTCTTTTTCTAAGATATAGAGTTTCTGAATTAGATAAACATATTATTTTGAGATATTCATTTTAGAAAAATCTTTAGAAATACTTTCTTTGTAAGTTTTACATTTGAATCTAACTCCTTAATTGCAAATGTGGTTTGACTAAATAACAACGAGTGTATGTTATATGTATTTTTCGGATTCATTAATTGGGCTGGTAAAAGTCCAGTTTAGGCCCGTCCAAGACCTGATAAGAAGGCCCAAAAGGGTTAACCCAGTCAAAGCCCATCAGATGAGGCTCAGTATTGACTTTGAAGCCCAGCAAGTTCTTCAGTTTGCTTAAAGGATCTTCTAGCTGGCATCAACAGACCTATAAACACAGCCAGGTCGCAGCTCGTCGCTGGTGCAGTTCGTCTCTCAGCGAGCTCGAGCTCGAGACCACCATGACACGTCAGCTCGTTCAGGTGCGTAATAAGCACAGTATCTTCCAGAACAGGCAGTTACCAAGTTCAACCATGATTCTCTCTCTAAATACGGCAGTTACTCAATCAAACCGTGATTCCCTCATCAGATATGGAGATCAATTCAAATTCAAATTCAGATCAACATTATCTTGAGATAATTATAGTAATTTCCTGATATTATTTAAATATATTAGGAAGTATAATTAATTTATAATTCTTTTCCTTATTTTCCCCAATTGTTTAAGGAATGTAATTAATTCAGGATTCTCTTCCTGATTTGCTACAACCAGAATTGTAATACCTCTTTCCCTATAAATAGGGATTAAGATCATTGTAACATCATTAGATATATTCGATAATATACTGTCACTCTGCAGAATGAAAGAGACAGACAGTCGTGGACGTAGGCCTATTATTGTCGAACCACATAAAAGCTTCGTGTTCCTCGTTTGATCATCTGTTTCTGTCTTTGTCTTTTCTTGGTATTTGTGCTTTCTCACATTGATTGCAGGTATTGGGCATTGATTACTCATCGACTGAATTCCAACGTCGACATTTTGGCGCTAGAATGAGGGCCCAGACTGCAATCTTTTTTATCTCAATTCATCAACTTCTGACGATATGGCAAAGACAAGATCAAACAGGTTCCTTGGAGATGATGACCAGGCGGAAAGTCACATGAACCAATCTCAACAGAACTTACAGCCTGGGCAAGACGCAACCACGCATGCAGCAGGCCCGTCCCAAGGACAGATACTAGGGGTTGCGCCAGGCATCCCTCCTCTGCCTCACCGTCAAACGGTCCCAATTGCCCCGATGGTCGAAGGGCAGAATGCGTTGTTACAGAGGCAAGAAGCGTTGGAAGATACGGTTAGATAGCTCACAGAAGCCGTCAACATGTTGGTGTAGGCCCAGGTTCAGAACGTGACTAGGGTGGAAGTTCAGGCACCACTGGGAATACCCCAGCCTCCTGAACCGGCGCGAAGGCCTGAAAGGCTAGCAAGGGAAGTCCCGCGACTTGCAGACTCGGCTCGCTCATCTAATGCGCGTTCGAGGGCCGGAAGACACCCTGTTCAACACGAAAGGGAGGTCGCACGTCCTGATAACCTGGTAGCAAGGCTGAGCCAGGATGGAAACAGGCGGATGGAAGTTGGTTAAGGCAGAGTCCGAGCCGCAACTCGTTATGCCGATGAGGTGGACGGATAGCAGGTAAGATCCCATCATCATGAGGGTCAATCCGAGGAAGACGAAAGGTATGACCCTGAACATCCGGCTCCAAGTCATGATCACAGGAGGAGATACGAACTCCGAGACCCCCAAGTAGAGGAGCTCCTCCGAAGGGTCCGGCAGTTGGAAGCGCGACCTGGAGTTCCGGAGCAGCATGGGCTCTACGGAGATAGGACCCCATTCACAAGGGAGATTGAGACACAGCCTCTCCCTCCAAGGTTCAAGATGCCAACCATTCAGCAGTACAATGGGGACAGTGACCCCTATGACCATCTTGACGCATTCAACGTTCAGATGGACCTGCAGACAGGAAGTCCGATTGACAGAACCCTTCCCAGACCTTATCTAAGCTCTTGTCTGGAGAATCCTGCCGGGCACTTCAACGGATTCCTCGAAACCGACTCGTCGGATCGAAGACATTTGGGAAGCGAACCCTTTCTTTCTGTATCCGGTTTACTCGTTAAAACTTAGTGATTTGAATTTTTATCGTCACTGGTTGGGAGTGGTAAACATTTTCTTTGATTCTTTTTCAAATTCATTTTATAAAAATTTCGGCAGCATAACGGCTGCATTTTTGATAAACCAAAAATTTGACCTGTAAGAAAAATAACACTTCGACTATTTCAATACACCTCCCAACTTCTATAATTCTCAATCATGCATCATTCATCACACATTCATAAGCATAACAATAAGCTTTAATGCCAAGTATACATATATGAATCATATATAGTATGCATGAATATATTTACATTTTTGCAATCTCAACATCATTGAAATTCAAAATATACATGATTAAATACATAATACAAAAATGTATATACACGTCTTGCGCTATCGCCCACCTATCAATGTGTATGCAAGCAAAAGGTCTCGATCTCGTCCGATGGCGGCACGCAATAAAAACAAATGAGCTATAAAACGAACAACAAGTTAGTGCGATAACATCATAGGATATCGTATCACACATACTAACATATAAAATTTCAAGTCTTAAAATTTTCTTTAAAACTCTTCCATGTGTATCCTTGACTCATTCTAACCATCACGGGCGATTATAACTCACGCCAACGTGAAGCTTACTGAGGTATCTCAACCACTACGTGACGGAATTTACTGCATCGTACGTAGGGCGCTAAATCTTATCGCTGAGCAACTACAATGCGGAATTTTCTGCATCGCAATTGTAGTGCTAAAACTCTGGGCAACTACGAGCGGAATTTACTGCATCGCTTCGTAGCGCTAACTGTCAACTAACCAACTACGTGCGGAATTTTCTGCATCGCAACGTAGCGCTTATATTTTCTAGGAAACTGAGCAACTACGGACGGAATTTTCTGCGTCGTCTCGTAGTGCTAATTTCTCTATACTCTGAGCGACTACGGACGGAATTTTCTGCGTCGTCACGTAGCGCTATATTTTTCTATAAACTGAGCGATTACGGACGGAATTCTCTGCGTCGTCACGTAACGCTAAATCTCATAGCTTTTTAGGCATACACATGGGTTTTTCTACTACTTTTCTAGTGCCAAAGCACAAAACTCTTTAGTTCAAAAACCTCTTAACACTTTTCTCATTTCATTCTGTTTAAAAGCAACTTAGTATTACTTTCTATTAACATATAGATTCCATAGGAATCTATACGCTTAACTTTGACCTTAACATTAACCATCATTTTCAATTTCATTTATTTCTTAGTTACAATGTTTATGATAAAAATCAAGAATTTCCAAAGAATTGGAAACAAGCATAAGTGGCGAACCACTTACCTCGAAGCCGCGTCACTCCGTGTCAAACGTCTCGACGAGGCTCGTCACCTACACAATATTTTCTCATCATTTCTAGTGACAATTTGAAAAGTTGAGAATCTCAACTTAAGGTTAATAATCTCAACTAAGACTCATTTTCTCTATATGACCTCCTAACTTGTTTCTAACTCAACCAAGACTCTCTAACTTCGATTTCTTTGTAAAAGTTTTAGTTTTGGACCCCTAGGGATATCCCCACACGGTCCGTTTACTTGTCGGAGGCTTAAAACGAAAAATCACAATTTTATTTAAAATGGACAGCCCTTGACAGAACAGATGGTAACCTGCTGCTCGGGGCTCCGTTTTCCTTCGTTCTTTTTCCTACGGCTCACTTACATCACATTCTAGTCACACGACAAATTTCATTGAGAAATATTATTGTTTGCTATGTTAAATCTAAGGAAAACGTCCGTTTTTGGACACTTTCGGGCGCAATTAAGTGCCCGTTTTGCAAACTCTTGGTTTCGGGTTAGCGACGCTAGATTTTATTCCATAACTAAGCTTCATTTAACTTATAATGACTAACTAAACTCATTTCATGCCATAAAAATTACATTAAGCTAGCCGTTTCACTTCTCAGAGCTCTAATGGCACTATATTGTGCATAACTTGCACAATTTTTATCGGATTCGATCCGTTCCAAAACCTATGGTTTTCTATGGTTCCTAGGCATCATTTGAGGTGTAGAACACCCCCAAATAAGCCAAATACGGTCAGGTCTCCTCTAGCTCAAATTTGAGCTCGGAAATCCCCTTTTTTGTCTATAACAATGCCTTTGAAATCTCTAAACACTTCTCTAAATTTTTCTAACCTCTTTGAGGCTTTAAATTGGTTTCAAACCCATCTAATTTTAATGTCTAACTACTGCCCTTCAAGTCTCTAATACATACATAGGTCTAACTTGGTCATTAGAGTGCTCAAAATTCACTCAAGACTTTTCTCAATCACTTGGTGTGCAACAACCACCATTCTCGGTTCTATTTTTTAGGGTGGGTATAACAGCCCTTATACATCATTTTAAGGCATCAATTACACCCAAAACTCCTCATTGATGATTCTATAATAATCCCATAAAGTTCTAACAAGATTTAAAAGCAATCTAATCAACCAAATCAACAAAAATCAACATAAGGGCTGTCACCAAATTTCTGTTCTGTTTCAGCAGAAAGTTTAAAGAAAATGAATTGAAATCTAATTTTGAGCTTGCTTGGAGAGTTTGGATGACTTACTAGAGACCCTAAGAGGTGGATTGAGGAGATGGAAGGCTGGTTGGGAGGTTCTTTCTTCCCTGGCCGACCAGCTCGTCGCGATTCAGCTCGCGGATTCGCTCGCGATTCAGCTCGCGTTCTGGTGCGTTTCTGCTCTGTTTCTGCTCGACCAGACCTGCCCCCTCCTTCTTCTGCTCATCCTCCTCCTTTGCTGCCCAGGTACTGCAGTTTTACTGCCTTAGATCGCCCTCACGCGAGCTGTCCTACCCGAACTCGCGTCAGTTCCTCGCGCGGACAGATCTGCTCGCGTCCAGCTCGCGATCTTGCTTCTGCGTTGCTGCCTTCTTGCTTGACTTCTTGCTGTTCTGCTCTTGCTCTTGCGTGTTAAGTCTGGTCCTGGGTGTTCTCACGGCTGGCTGATCTTCCTTCTTCCTTTCACGCAACAACTTCTCTCTTTTTCTCTCGAACTCTCTCAGTTCTTCTCTCGACCGCTGCACTTGTTTTTGCTGAAAAAAATTTCAGCTAATGGTTGATATTTATACTAATCAACTCTTCGTAATTACATCTTGCCCCAACTCTTCATTTAATTTCATTCTCATCTCCTTTCTTGATGCTTTCTCACGGCAACACCCCTCGATATCCTTCCGTATTTATTTCGTTTCTCATTTGATTTAATCGCGCGTCTAGTTTAGAATTTATTTTAATTTGTCAAACTTGACTCATTGATCTTAACTCTCTCCTTTTGATTCGAATTTTAATTCGAATCATCATTGATCATTATTTTAAAATCCTAACTTGAATTTTTATTAACACGTTACTAAACTTTTATATACGACGAATTTCGTCGTATTCTAATTGAATATATTTCGGAGGTTATGAAATTAAATCAATTAAACGTAGAGAATTATATATTATCTCTCTACCTTAGTTTCTAACGTTGGGACTTTAGAAGTCGGAGCTAGGAGTTTACACCGATGGTGAAGTGCCGAGTATTCCCCGCTACATTGGGGGATATTCCGAGGACGTGGTTCAAGAATCTCCCAGCTCGCAGCATAGGAAGTTGGGAGCAATGCCAACAGAAGTTTGTTGGTCAATACAGGGCACTGAGAAGGCAGCTCGCTCCATCCTGCCACCTAGCTACCATTTTTCAGCGTCAGGGTGAGTCGTTAAAAGAATACATCACCAGGTTTAGACGCGAGGTCGCGAATGTCGAGCATCCATCACATGAAAGCATACTAACAGCGATCTCAGCTGGGCTGCGAATGGATGGAAAGTTGTACGAGAGTATTTACAAGTCCTCAGTAAAGGATCTGGGAGAATTCTACGAGCGAGCTGCGAAAGAGATCAGGTGGGAAGAAACCTTCGGCCCGAAAAAGCAGAATCAGAAGAATGAAGCGGGCAGTTCCAGCTAGCCAAAGAGGAGAAACAATGGCCGGAATGAAGAAGGAAGGAACAATGGCTCAAGTAATCTGATCGCCAAAAGAGCGAAGAGAGAGCCAAGGTATGAGCGACCTCAGCGTTGGGGTCACCAGGAAGGATACAGCGTCCTGACGACATCACCGGACAGAATTTACGCTGCCGAGCGGAATAAGGAGGATTTTGGGAGGCCCAATCCTATAAGGGCTCCAATTCAGCATAGAGACCAGAACAAGTTCTGTGCCTATCATAATGAGGTCGGGCACAGTACTTCAGATTGCTGGGCGTTGAAGAACGCCATTGAAAAATTAATCAAGCAAGGTCGCTTGGGAGAATATATGGCAAGACCTACTGACCAGCGACCTCACCAGCAACGACCTCAACAGCAACAACCAACACACCAGCAACAGCCCCAACGAGCTTCCGAGCAAGGTCAGGAACCTGCGGTAAGAACCATTTTTACTATTTATGGTGGCCCCCATATTGCAGGTGATTCCAACAGATCGCATGAGAGATACGTCCGAAAGGCGAATCATTCATTTCAGCTCAATGGGTTGGAGGGACCCACTAAAAGAGCGAAGCCGACCTCGGACGAGATCGTATTTACAGAAGAAGATGCTAGAGGAGTGATCTGTCCTCATAATGATGCACTGGTTATACGAGCTAAAATCAGCAATATGGAAGTTAGGCGCATCATGATCGATACCGGAAGCTCGGTGAACGTGATGTATAGGAGCTGTTTTGACCAGATGGGGCTGCGAACAGAGCAAATGAGGCCATCCCCGGAGCCTTTATTCGGATTCACTGGAGATGCTGTGGTACCAGTAGGGCAGATTAAGCTGCCACTGACTCTAGGGGAGGCAGGTCGTCAGGCAACAACCTTGACAGATTTCTTGATAATCGACTGCCCATCAACATATAACGTGGTCCTCGGAAGACCTGCTATGAACGAGTTGGACATGGTTACTTCGGAAGACCTGCCCATCAACTCCTAATGGCATCGGATGTGTTCGAGGAGAACAGCACCTAGCTCGTCGTTGCTATGAAGATGGGTGTAAGAGGAACGAAGGTGAACGTGGTCTCAGGAGGCGAGCCACGAGCTATGACTGAGAAGGGAGTCAGTCACGACCTGGACCCTCGCGAGGTAGATGCAGACCGAGCTACCGGTCCAATTGAGGAGTTAGAAGATGTACCAGTCAACGAGGTAGATCCTGAGCGACGCTTGAAGTTGGGAAGAGGATTAACTCCGGAGCTGAGAATCCAGCTCGCTGACTTCCTAAAGGCGAACTTGGATGTGTTTGCATGGAATCATGAGGACATGGTGGGAATAGATCCAGAGGTGATGTCTCACAGGCTGAATATTGATCCTCATTTCAAGCCAGTTCGTCAGAAGAGAAGAGCAATGACAGGGGAACGATACTTAGCACTAAAGGAAGAGGTAGACAAGCTTCTGGTTAACAAGTTCATCAGAGAAGCTTACTACCCGACCTGGGTCGCCAACCCCGTGCTAGTGAAAAAGAAGAACGGGAAGTGGAGAACTTGCATCGACTTCACCGACCTAAACAAAGCATGTCCCAAAGACAGTTTTCCCCTGCCAAGGATAGATCAGCTCGTGGATGCTACAACTAGCCACGAGCTCCTGAGCTTCATGGATGCATATTCGGGATATAACCAGATCCCAATGAAGCCCGAAGACGAAGAGCACACCTCGTTCATGACTGATCGGGGGCTATATTGCTACAAGGTAATGCCCTTCAGTTTGAAGAATGCTGGAGCGACCTATCAACGCTTGGTGAACATGATGTTCAAAGAACAAATTGGAAAAACCATGGAGGTCTATGTGGACGATATGCTGGTGAAATCCAAGCAGATAGGTGACCATGTTAGCGACCTGAGAGAGATGTTCCAAATTCTGAGGAGCTATCAGATGAAGTTAAACCCGCTCAAATGTGCATTTGGAGTAGCTTCTGGGAAGTTCCTGGGCTTCATGGTCAACAGTAGGGGAATTGAAGCAAACCCTGAGAAGATCAAAGCACTGATTGACATGAGGTCGCCTACCAGGGTGAAGGACGTACAGAGCCTTAATGGCCAGGTCGCAGCATTGAGTAGGTTCATTTCGAAAGCGACAGACAAGTGTGTCCCTTTCTTTGACATTCTGAAGAAAGCAAAGAGTTTCGAGTGGACTGAGCGGTGTGAAGTAGCCTTCCAGCAGTTGAAGGAGTATATGGGACGAGCTCCACTTCTTTCCAAGCCCAAAGAAGAGGAAAAGCTGATCTTATACTTGGGAGTGTCGAAGCAGGCTTTGAGTGCCACATTGGTGAGGGAAGAAGAAAAGACGCAGCTTCCGGTCTATTATATGAGCAAACGATTACAGGATGCTGAAACCAGATATTCGCAGATGGAGAAACTGGCTTACTGCCTGGTGATTACATCAAGGAAGCTGCGACCTTATTTTCAAGCTCATACCATCGAAGTCCTCACCAAGTATCCGTTGAAGCAAGTATTGCAGAAAGCAGACACCTCAGGTCGTTTGTTGAAATGGGCAGTGGAGCTCGCGTAGTTTGATATCCAATTCAAACCGAGGACGGCAATCAAAGCTCAGGCTCTGGCAGATTTCATTGCAGAATTTACGTGACCTGTGGATGATGAAGCTGAGTCTTCTGAAGATCCAGCCTGGGAGCTTTTTGTTGATGGATCGTCCAGCGAACAGAGGGCTGGAGCTGGAATTTTACTTATCAGCCCCGAAGGCCACAAAATCCTTTGCGCTCTAAGGTTTGGCTTTCAGGCAACAAACAACGAAGCTGAGTATGAAGCACTGCTTGCAGGATTGCGTTTGGCTAAGGAGATGCGAGTTGAACGCTTGAAGATCTTCAGTGACTCACAGCTCGTCGTCGGCCACGTAATGGGAGAATATCAAGCTAGGGGATCAAAGATGACCCTCTACCTCCAAAAAGTACACGAGCTGCTGGGTGCATTTCAGAAGTACGAGGTGAAGCAGATCCCACGGGCTCAAAACTCGCATGCTGATACACTAGCTCGCCTCGCAACTACACAAAATGCAGATTTTCTTGGGGCGATCCCAGTTGAATTCCTACCAGCTCCAAGTACGGAGGAAAAGAATATGACGATGGCCATAATTGTGCAGCCTGATTCCTGGATGAGCTCGATACTCAGCTATTTGCAGGATGGAAAGCTGCCCATTAACAAGCTAGAAGCCCGACGTCTACGAGCTAGAGCAGCCAGGTATTACATCTATAACGATGCGTTGTACAAGAAGGGGTTCTCAGCTCCACTGCTAAAATGTATTGATGGCCCCGAATGTGAAACAGTACTAAGGCAAATACATGAAGGTCATTGCGGGAACCATGCTGGGGGGCTGTCTCTAGCTCAAAAAGCACTTCGTCAAGGCTTCTACTGGCCCACTATGAGGCAGGACGCCATCAACTTAGTGAAGAAATGCGACAAGTGTCAGAGGTTTGCTCATATTCCGCGAGCTCCGCCAGCTTACCTCCAACAGATGGTGAGCCCGTGGCCCTTTGCGATCTGGGGGATGGACCTGATCGGACCCCTGCCGATGGCTCGGGGAAGATGCAAACATGCGGTGGTCGCGGTAGATTACTTCACCAAGTGGGCGGAAGCAAAGGAGTTAGCTGAAATCTCCACGACAAAGATTGAGAAGTTTGTGTGGAGTAATATTATTTGCAGATTCGGAGTCCCACAGCAGATCGTGACTGATAATGGGACCCAGTTCGCTAGTGACCAGTTTCTCAGGTTCTGCAACAACCTCAAGATTGTTAAGAGCTTTTCAGCAGTGGATCACCCACAAGCCAATGGCCAAGTTGAGGCAGTGAACAAGATCATCAAGCAGACCCTGAAAATGAAACTGGAAGCAAAGAAAGGAGCATGGGTAGATGAGCTTCAAAAAGTATTGTGGTCTTACAGAACCACAGCTCGCAGCTCCACTGGCGAGACCCCATTCTCAATGGTATATAGATCTGAGGCTATGATCCCAGCTGAGTTTGAAGTTACCTCGCAAAGAAGAGCAACCTTCAATCCAAACAACAACGATCAGTTACTTGCCACAAACCTGGACCTGCTTGAAGAACACAGGGAAACGGCCAGGCTAAGGGTAGTTGTCTATCAGCAAAGAATAGCGAGGTACTACAACAAGTATGCTCGGATTCGCAGATTCAATGTGGGAGACTTAGTATTACGTCTTATTCTGCCTGGAGCCCGCAAGCCAAGTGATGGATCCTTAGGCCCGAACTGGGAAGGACCATATGTTGTCACAGCAAGCTTGGGGAATGGGGCTTATCATTTAGCTAACAATGAAAATGGAGCTGAGGTCCCTCGAGCATGGAATGTCGAACATCTCCGCCCTTATTATCAGTAAAACTCTTTGTAATATGTAATTCAAAATTATTCTTGTTAATGAAAGCTCCATTTCCCCAACTTGTGACTCAATTCACTTCACTATGGCGAAACGAGCTGCGAGTTAAATAGCTAGCCTAAAGAGCCAAAAAAGCAGGCGAGGTGACGACCCCTGCATAGCTCGCTATAAATGAAAGAGCCAAAAAAGCAGGCGAGGTGACGACCCCTGCATAGCTTGCCGGAAAAGCCTAAAAAGCAAGTGACTAAGTGTCCTTGCATAGCTCGCCTAAAAGAGCCAAAAAAGCAGGCGAGGTGACGACCCCTGCATAGCTCGCTATAAAAATAAAGAGCCTAAAAAGCAGATGGCTAAGTGCCCCTGCATAGCTCATCAAACATTCTGATAAAATTACTTATACCTACAAAATTTTATTAAGTTGGTAATTGCTTTAATTATTATCAGATTTTGGGTTCATTGATCATCAGCTCACAAGAAATGTGAAGAGCATAAAGTATATTATACGCTAGCCTGAAGAACAGTCAACGCAGAAGAAATAATGAAAGAAATTTTCATTAAGTATGAGAACTGGTTACAAGGTGAAAAAATATTACATGAAAAAGGAAAGAAAACGAGCTATCAGTTCTGAACAGGAGGATCTGGGTCAGCCAAAGGTTCTGGACCAGCGGAGGACGAGACAGCTTTTGCTTTAAAATCCTCAATGGTTTCAGGCCCTATGTCCCCAAAGATAGAAAAATCCATTCCTGGATGGGACATCCACAATGTGAAGAGAAAATCACGACCTGTTCTTTCCTCAGCTTCGTCCCTTGCATCTGCAACCCGCACTTCCAGTTCCTGAGCTGCTTGCACTCTGAAGACAGTGAGCTCTTCGAAGGCATTATCAGCGAGACGATTGACGACCTCAGCCTCTTTCTTCATGTCTTCAATTCGCTGTTCCGCAGCCTTAGCCCGCTGAATAGCCTCCCCCACTTGCTGTCTAAGCACTTCAGCTCGTTTGGTTGCAGCCTCCTCAGCACTTTTAGCTGCAGCTCCCATCTCATCAGCTCGCTTTTTAGCCTCCTCGGACTGTTTCTCAGCAGTTTCAGCTCGCGCCAGAGCAGCATCGACCTGGCGATGAAGCACTTCAATCTTCTCTTCTGCAGCTGAAGCCCGTTGCTCGTCCAGTGCAGCCTGTTGCTCAGACTGCCTCAGATCTTCTTTCACCTTGAGCAGCTCATCCTTTAGCATGGCGTGCTCATTTTCCATTTTCTTCAAGGCCTCCTCAGCTGCTTGCCTTGCAGCATTTGCCTCAGCGATCTGAGCTTCCTGACCTTCTATTCTGCCCGAGGTTAAGCGAGCTAAATCGTCAGTAGCCGCCTCCAGGTCGAATTCCAGCTTCCTCATCTCATCCTTGGTAGCCTTTGTCTCCCTTCTTCGCTTCATTGCAGCAAGGGCACCCTGGAAATTATGAACCGATTAAAATCTAGTCAAGTAAGGGAATCAGCAGATGAGGAAAAATAACTTACCAGCATGCAATGGCGAGCCGCGAACTCATCTAGATCCTCGCCCCTAAGACACCTATTTTCCAAGACATTCGTGTGATTGAGCATAATTGTTGCCCAGTTGTCAAGGAATGAATTTAAGTATCTTCCTCCAGGACCCAGCTCGATGTCTGATCTAGTTGGTGAAGGAGTTCTCTCGCGCTCCGGGATATCGCGTGCATCATCATAAGAACCACCGCGTCGCGATACAACGGTACGCCTAGTCGCATGCCCGTTGGGGCCAGCTCGGGTTGCTTGGGGAGCAACCTTAGAAGGAGCATCACCTTTTCCAAGCTGCGAACTGGAAGTCGGAGGTGACTGAAGATTTGCAAAAACATTTGAAAGAGGCACCTCGCTAGGAGCAGCAGTTGAGGGGGCAGTGGCTTTAGCAGCATCATGCACCTCGCTGGGAGCAGCGGTCGCAGGGGCAGTGGCTTCAGTGACAACAGGCACTTCGTTGGATGCAGCAACCGCAGGAGCCTGGTCCTGGGCAGATGGTTTCGAGCGTTTTGAGGGTGCTGCTGGAGTGGCCAAGTCTTCGGCAGGCCGTTTTGTTGAAGGAATCGAGGAAGCTTTAGATACAGTGGGACTTGCAGGAGGAGATTTCATGAGTACAAGTTTCCTCCTGTTGGCTGGGAGTTTTGTAGAAGAAGGAACAGGGGCTGGAGCACGAGCTGGGGATGGCAGTGAAGCCCCTGGAGTAGATATGTGATGTGGAGAAGAGGATGGGTCAACCTGTGCAGTAGGGGCTGCAGGGAGCTGGGTCTGATCCTGTCCGAGCTGGAGCAGGAACTGAAGAAGAAGTTTTTCTAGACGCACCCTTTGAAGGGGTGCGAGTTGAAGACGATTTCGCCTTCGTTGATGTGTGAGCTGAAGATGATTTTGCTTTAGATGAAGCGCGAGCAGGAGCACTTCGAGATGAGGTCTTCCGAGCTGGAGAAGGTAAGCGAGTGTCATCCTCTGATGATGAAGAGACTGATTGCGGAGGTCGAGAAGCAGACGCATCCTGAACTGGAACCTCAAAAACAGAAGGAAGTCTAGGTTTGTCACTCATCTTGCCTATATCTTCCTCAGCTCGCAGAAGAAGGGATTCCTTAGAAGGAGCAAGGCTGTAAGCTCTAAGGATAGCATCGTCGAATTTGATGCTGGTACCTGCGTCCTCTGAGTTCGCGAGCTTGTCAAGAGCTCGTTCCTCCTCGTCGTTGAGAAGAGACTCGTCCATTTTCAACACTGCACAGCAAATAATTAAAAGATGGTAATAAAGATACAAAATAACCTCAGCTCGCTATATTTTCCTTTGTGAATACCTGGTTTTAGGACAAAGCTGAAATTTTGGAGATCTGCGAGAGAGGGGCACGAGACATAAAACCAGCTCGTCTTGTACGGCCCGACGTTGGATTTGCCCTTTGCTTCTCCTTTGGGCAAGAGATCTTTGTATTGCGACTGACGGGCTGTAAGGTAGTAGATGCCATCCGGTTTCTCTCCTTCTGCTGTACTCAGAGCCTTGAAGGAATAGAACTGCTGTATAATTTTTGGTGTAGGGGGGCGAAGGCCGTTTCTAAGAAAGACCATGGCCAGCGAGGTCAGCTGCGCATATGAGTTTGGAGTTAACTGAAATGGCGCAAGCTTGACCTTATTAAGAAATGCGATCAAGTACGGTGGAATGGGGAACCGCAACCCCTGCTCAAAGTGCTGAGTGCTGACAACGATGAATCCCCTGGGCGGATAACACGCATGATTGCTTGAATCAGGCAGCAGTATGCGGCAACCAAAAGGGATATGGAATTGCTTGACAAGTCCTTCCACCTCAGGACGTTTTAACGATGTAGGATGACGAGCGAGCGCATCACGAGCCTCTCTTCCCTGTATAGCGTGAGCTCGGGCTTTATCATGCTTACGAGCTTCATTGCTTGGAATCATTCCTTTGTGAGTTCCACTTGAAGACATCTGAACAAGTTAAAAAAAAAAAAAAAAAAAAAAAAAAAAAAAAAACAGATTGAGTCAGAAGAAGAAATGCCATGACCAATAAACTCAAAACTCAGAATAATGAAGGTACAACAATGGTGGTGGAACTGAATAAACTGAAAGCAGAAAGATTGTCTTACTTTGAATCGTTGATGAGATTGAAGAAACAACGAGTAAGGACGTTGATTTCATGAAAAGGCAGTAGGTCCTGGTTGCTTGAAAGTTTGAACACTTGTTTGCTTCGATGGAAATGGCAGATGAAAGAAGAAAATGAAAAGAGTTTCCATCAGTTTATATAGACAAACGAGCGTGAACCCCAACCGTCAAATCTTGGAAAAGAGTAACCGTCGTAAATCTGACGGTGCAGCGCGAAACATGGCTTTGGAAATCATGCAGCCGTCAGTTGAAAGACGTGCGCATTAAATACGCGTGTAAAGGACGTGCAGGCGTCGCTTCAGTTACCATCTGCATGATCGTCACGTGTCAAAACTGAAAAGGTGGAATTTGAAAGTGTATAGAAGCAATTATGAAGGTAAGCGTGCCAAGGAAGCCAACTTTTACCAGCAAGTTCAAGCTCCCAGCTCGCTGAAGCGAACTGAGAGCTGGGGGGCTAATGTTATATGTATTTTTCGGATTCATTAATTGGGCTGGTAAAAGTCCAGTTTAGGCCCGTCCAAGACCTGATAAGAAGGCCCAAAAGGGTTAACCCAGTCAAAACCCATCAGATGAGGCTCAGTATTGACTTTGAAGCCCAGCAAGTTCTTCAGTTTGCTTAAAGGATCTTCCAGCTGGCATCAACAGACCTATAAACACAGCCAGGTCGCAGCTCGTCGCTGGCGCAGCTCGTCTCTCAGCGAGCTCGAGCTCGAGACCACCATGACACGTCAGCTCATTCAGGTGCGTAATAAGCACAGTATCTTCCAGAATAGGCAGTTACCAAGTTCAACCATGATTCTCTCTCCAAATACGGCAGTTACTCAATCAAACCGTGATTCCCTCATCAGATATGGAGATCAATTCAAATTCAAATTCAGATCAACATTATCTTGAGATAATTATAGTAATTTCCTGATATTATTTAAATATATTAGGAAGTATAATTAATTTATAATTCTTTTCCTTATTTTCCCCAATTGTTTAAGGAATGTAATTAATTCAGGATTATCTTCCTGATTTGCTACAACCAAAATTGTAACACCTCTTTCCCTATAAATAGGGATTAAGATCATTGTAACATCATCAGATATATTCGATAATATACTGTCACTCTGCAGAATGAAAGAGACAGACAGTCGTGGACGTAGGCCTATTATTGCCGAACCACGTAAAAGCTTCGTGTTCCTCGTTTGATCATCTGTTTCTGTCTTTGTCTTTTCTTGGTATTTGTGCTTTCTCACATTGATTGCAGGTATTGGGCATTAATTACTCGTCGACTGAATTCCAACGTCGACAGTGTATAAAGTAAAAATATTATTTTTATATTTGCTATTGGGTATTTGAAGCAATTGGGTGTAGAATTACTACCTCAACACTATTAACAAACATAGTGTTTCTTTTCTTTTTCATTAAAGAAAACTATTTTACACAATACTATATTACTAAATATATATATATATATTTTTAAAAAATCCACAAAACCCATAAACAAAAACTCATCTAGTTAAGCTTTCTAGCTATTTGTTTACTCTTTTTTAGGCCTCATCTTGATCCCTTGGAAACAGATTGTACTTCCAATCACCACGCTTAGTCTCCAGAATAGATATAGACAATTCACCATCTTCATCACATCCAGAGACATATATACACAATTCACTTTCAAACCACCCATCTCCTCTTTTTCTGGCGGAGGAGCCATGATCACTACCAGCATCTAGATAAACATGTCGTTTTTTACCATCACTACCAGCAAGTCCAACTATGACTTTTACCAGATTATCTTCAAATCCAGTACCAGCACGAGGTAAGCTACGTAAGTTGTCATTGGGGACAGAAGTGAAGTACTAATCTCACTACGAATTTCAAACCAGAACACCATTCTCAGCTCGGACACCTGCGAAAACCTGTTTTGTTTTTCGGAATATTATCAAAAATGCTCTTGAAAATGAAACTAACGAGTTTAGTGATTTAAGAGGGTTTTTCAAATTTTTTGCTTTTTTATAAGTAGTCAATCAACATTACTACATAACAAGATTTAGAAAGAAAAAAACATACCTGGCCTTCGGTAAAGAAACCCATTTATAATAGCTAGTATCATCACCCCATACAATCTTAAGTTCCTTAAGGGATATCATGTAACATTTCTTCCTGCTCGGCTTGTCCAACCAAAAGCTCTGTTATATATATATATATATATTCCAATAAAACAATCACTAATTCATAACAAATCTTCAATTTTTCGTCCAAATCAAAGACACTCAGAAGGGTTGTTTGTAATATATTTTTCCAAACAATCAACCTAAAAACGTGAAATTAAAAAAAAAAAAAAATCCAATCTCACCAAAAACCTATAAGATTTCCATCTAAGATTCTCAATTTCTACACAAATAAATCATCCACAAATTCCTGATTCAATTATCATCCGGGTTTGTTCTTCGTTCTGCACATACTCATATTTTCGAATTATATATGTATTTCAATCTCATACATCATAATTAGACATAAATTTACATGAAGACAAACAAACAAAATTTCAATAAATCAAACATCGTGTGAAATTTACTAGCTTGCCACCGTTAATTAGAACCGGGTTGTGACATGCACATAGGTAGAGATCCTTCTTCGAGAACGAGGATGCAAAAGGTTCGGATTCCGAGATGGCAGACATGTGCTTAGGAGATAGGAAGCTGTCCCATATAGTGTTGGAATCCTCGGGGGATCTGAAGGTGGTTGAGACACAAGCCAAGCGGCAAGCATTGCAAGGACTGGTGAAGGAGATGATGGCCGCTATGCAACCCTCCAGTAAAGCTATCATCAACGACGTGCCTTGTGGATCTCCATTTTCAATTTCACTCTAGTTCTCCATACCCTAATATATATGGAAGATTATTTTGTGCTTCTCATATATATATATATATATATATGAGAGGGTGAAAAGAAAAAAATGAAGAGAAGAAGAGACTGGCAGCACGGAGGGAAACAGAAGAAAA
>CM034466.1:14577951-14661654 GCA_019925255.1 Litchi chinensis
TTGGTTCGATCTACACTAGACCAAGTTGCCAAGTTCTTTACAGATAGTGCCAAACTATAGTGGGGTCGAACTACAGTATATTAACATTAAGCAAGCCTTACTTGTTAACTTAGAACCTAGCAACCAGTATCTTGCAAAAATCAAATAAGAGAGAGCGAGAATAATATTAACACCTGTATGCTAGTTGAAGACACTCCGACACTTAAGTTAACAAACAGATTGTGTAAAACCCAAAACCTGATTTTTTGGAAAATAATTTATTTTTCGATGAATAGTGGTTTTCGAACGAAAATCATCCATGTGAATTAGTAATTTTTGGAAAGTCGACCTCTTAGAGCAAAGGTTTCAAATTAATGTTAGAGTTGAGAAAAATTGAATCGGATCGAAATTAGGTCCGTTTGAATAGGTTATGAGTGATTCCGAAGCTTAGTGAATGAAAATGCCTTTTTTTTTTTTTTAATTATTTATGGATTGATTAAGGATTAGAATAAAATTTAAGGTCAAATGGAATTAACCAAGAATGAAAGAGGTGCCTTGTTGATAGGAAGTTGTCAAGTGGGCTAAATGGTAGCCTGCTGAGAGGTGAGCTGGGCAGTGCCCGCAGCTCGTATAGCGTGCTGGGCAATGATATGCTGGACCAGGTAGCTGAGGTCGGGCTACTCCATTGCATAAGGAGGGCATTTTGGGAAACAAAGGTGTGATTGGAGTGCATGAAGAACATGTGGTGTGCTGATGAGAGAGAAGGATGATGCATGAAAGACAAATGGTTAAAAGGATTCATGCATGTTGGACATTGGAAAGGTGAAGGCATGCATGAGTGACATGTGGACCAAGTGAAAGAAAAGAAACCATGCATGAGTGACTGGTGTAAAGTAACTAGGGCAAATAAAGACACCTGACCAAATGAGGTATATATAAAAAGGATGTAATGAGAGAAAGGGTTGTAGTCGCCGCATAACCCTCACTCACCAAAAAGAGACATTTTTCTCTCAAGAAGGTGAGCTCTCGGGCGAAGGAGAAAAGAGAAGGGGATTCACGATCAAAGAGAGATTCTTAGCTAAGAAGGAGAGAATCAAGGTAAGTGTGAGTTCTCATGATTTTCTTAAAGAGAAAATGATGAATTTTGTATGTGGAATGGTCTAGTATCATAGTCGTGTTTGGATTATGGTTTTTGTGTTGGGTTTTGAAAGTTTAAGGTCTCTCATTTGATGATTGAAGTGTTGCTTGTGATGTTAAGGTAAGATTTGAAAGAAAATATTAATGTTAGATTGTGTATGGTTTGGCCAAGTTGAGTTTTGTGGTTTAAAATTTTGTTTGATTGTTTTGGTCATCAAAATCTAATGTTGTCTAGGTGTGTATACGAATGTTAATGAGAAGAACTAGCTACCAAATTGAATTTGATCCATTTAGGCAGGTCAAAATGTTAGGAAAATGGAAATGCGATGTTAAGAATTTAATCGATCTTAAGGAATGTGAGTTGCCATGCATAGGTTATATGTGTAGAAAAATGTTAAAGTAATTATAATAGTTGAATGGTGGTGCATGCCTTATATTTGCTATATGATTAGCTCTAGGTTGTGAATTTGGGTTGGACTTAGGCAGAAACTCATAAAGAGTGAGATTGGCGAGTTGGGTAGTGCTTGTAGTCCAAGCCGAGTTGGCTAGGGCAGTAGCTCGCAAGGACGGTTTGGGTGATGCCTACAGTTGCAAACCTGTCCTAGCTGAGCTGAAAGTAAAAGCTCGCGATGGGCGAGCTGGGCTGAGAGAAAAAGCTCGCAAAGGACAAGCTAGGTGAGTTAGAAGAAGCTCACAGCCCAGGTCGAGCTAGTTAGGGCAGTAGCCCGCAGGCCGAGCGAGCTGGACAATAGCTCACAGAGAGTGAGCTAAGCTGTACACTAGCCCATTTCAATTGAAGCAGGGTGTTTTGCATGCTTGAATGTTGAGAGTTTCTGAATGGAATGTTTGTGTGCAATTAGGATCAATATGACTTGGAGATCGCGTTTTTATTTCAAATGTAGGTGAAGCAGTGAGCTCGAGAAGGTCGCAAAAGAGTGGTTTATTTTAGGAAGCAAGTAGTGAGTGTGGATTTTTACAAACGTTTTTCTTAATTTTATTGAATGAATATTTATAGTTACAATTTCATGTTTAATGATCAAGCTCTTAGTATGTTACTTATTTTTATTATAATGCATGTATCATTTCTTAAATTTATATTATAAATGTATTTATTTTACAAGCAAAACAAATAGAAAGTTTAAATAAAATACATGCATAGAAAAGACATGCTAAGGATATACGAATGCTTTAAGTTTTTGCCTTAGTAAGATTTTAGGCTTTTGCTTTTAAAATAAGTATTTTGGTTATAAACCGTATACTAGAGAAATTAGAGTTTACAAATAAGATCAATATGTTTTTTAGCCAAGATAAAGAAAAAAGTAAGAAAAGTTTTAAGCATGTTGATGAGATTCACATGCCTTGGGTTTACCCTAATCCTCAATTATACCCGGTCGTAGTACTGTGTGTATGGTAGTTTGGTTGGGAGAGTCACTAATTTGGGGGGATTTGAGTCTGTGTGTCACCATCTGCACGCTTACGGTAGTGTAGATCAGCTTGATGTTAAGAGGGGATACGCAACCCCAGAGAGTTCCTGCATCAGCGACTACATAGGTAGCATTCCCTAGTCCGAGTTCCATGACATGTAGACGTACAGTCATGTGAGGATGAGTTTCTAGGGTTACCTTATAAGGCAAGTTACAGAAAAGAGAAGCACGTCTTCACACGTGAGATTCAGAAAACTAGAAAAGTATTACAGTTTATAAAAAATTATTATCATTTTCAAGTAAACATACTTTTTTATTATATGCTCGATTATATTTTATTAGTTTGAGATAAATTACTAGTTTTCCAAACTATTTTGGGAGGTATATATCTATTTTGAAAGCAAATTTTCAAAGTCAAATATTACCCACTCACTGAGTTAATACTTACCACTCTTTTTCGTGTTTTATAAAAACCCTCCCTAGGTACAGATGCAAGCCAGAGATCAAAGGAAGCTCCGTTGGGCGTACACGAGGGCTGAGGACACAACAACACTACTGCACTAGTTTGTCTTCATTTTAGTTATCATGTATTTACATGTCTCGAAACGCTATGCATAACTATTTAAGACTTGATGCATGTTTTGTAATAATTTGAAAATTCATACTCTTGCTTTTGCATTGTGTTGGAAACTAGATGTGCACTTTGTTCTATCTAATACTAATGAGTTTCATATTATATTTTGATTGAAGTTGCATTGAGATTGATTGTGATTTGAATGATAATTGAAGTGCACACAAGATTTATAACTTGTTTTACAGGTTGGATTTTTGAAAAGCAGCCGTCGTGCTGCTAGAATTTTATAAACCTTATTTCAAATTGAGAATAAATTTTAATATGTTTTAAAAAGGTTTTTCAACAAAGTAAGAGGTCTAGCTTCACGGAAACTTTTCAGCCTGAGTAGATCTCGACTGGAAGGCTACCGTAGGATTGTCGGGCGGGGCTGCTTAGTAGTAGTAGAAGAGGGGCCCGTCAGATCGTATAATAAAGGAAAAGAAAGCAATAAAGTAACAAGCATCAACTGATGGTGGTCTATCAAAGGTAGATCGATGTTAGTAATGGCCTCAGACGATGACGTTAACTGAATGATAGTATAGTTAGAGGTTTAGGGAGGTGGTCCAGCACAGAGGAGACGACACTTAAGAAGTCATTGATGGTGGGTCAGTGAAGGTGGTGCCATAAAGTGACATTGAGCCAATGAAGGAAGGGTCGTGCTGGAGGTAATGGAGGCAGCAGATCATTGTAGTATGACCTGTGAATTGATTGGAGTAGGAACTTTAGAAGAATTTCGATAGAATGTCTGTAGGCAAAAGAGAGCAAATTGTGTGTCATGCCATGAGGCTAGTGCCTTTTTATAAAGGCGAGGGGATCCTACAAAGTCGAGATACTTTCTTGGTCTGAGTAGACTTAGAAGATTGAGTCCTGGAGAATCTAGGAGTGATCTGGTTTATCTCTAGATTCTTGATGGTGATTTAGTATCTTCCCATTTCAACCTCCTTCTTATCGTTTAGGAAAGAATCCTAAATGGTGTTGAATTTGGTTGTGAAATGGCAAAAATAGGAAAGTTGATTCTTGGGCTTGTTTTATGGGCCTCATAGACTGGGCCATGAACTGGATTGTCGATTAGATCTTTAGGCCAGTCCATTTAGATCAATTTCGGTTGAGCCCATTGAACTAGAGCATGGATTGTCTGGCCTACTAGGTCAACCTACTTGGATAGCCTTGGGCTTCGATTCATCCAATCTACTTGCTGCTATTCAGTCAACATATTCATTAGGCTGTAGATCGACTTATTAGGCCAAGCCACCTTAGCCTTTTTACATTTTAGGCCCAAAATTTTGGCTACTACAAACATAAACAAAAATGACTTAATGAATCCAATTCAAACCTATTCAATGATATATTGAAAAACCAAACAACCCTTACCTATATAAACTATAATATGTGCTCAATTATAATTGAAGGTCTAACCTTGTGAGGATAGGAGGTACACAACTATATAAATTAGGAGATGGTGTATTTTGTCAGAATATTAATAATTATTTTTGAAATTTATACTAAATATCTTTAATACCAACACAAATAATTGGATTTTAAATTAGTGAAGGAAAGTTGATGTAAACTAACATTAATTTTGAATTAGTAAAATTACTGAGTTGGATCATTTTAGCTAAAGCAAAAGTACAGTGAATACTTAACTGCTAGGATACGTTTGGTACAGTGAATACTTAACATCCGACACAATGTTTCCAACATAGTTTCTGCTTTTACACTTGCTTGTGCAGTTGTGAGATCGATTGCAAAGAATGTCCTACTGGGAACACATCTTCTGTAGGTGTTGGATTGCATCCAGTTTGACAACCCAATTTTGGACTTTCTTTTTCAATTTAAATGTCCTTGGCTTAACTTTGAATCCTCCTCCACCAATATCAAAAACAGGTTTTTTTTTTTTTTTTTTTTTTTTTTTTCATGAGTGCTCAATTGAATCAAATTGTGGAAAAACCAAATTTTAACTAGATTGACAAGGTTCCTCTTTTCATCTAAGTATTACATAAGTTTGGGTAGAAGTTTTGTAATAAGTTGTAATTGAAAGAAAATAAATTCTAACCTTTCATAATTACACAAATAAATCCAAATTTGCAGATAAATGTACATAGAGACGAAGTTAACCCTATGGCCATTAACATTTTTTTTTTCAAATTTTTTAAAATATTTTTTAAAATTACTTTTAAGTATTTATATAATTATTAAGTTAATTTTATTTAAATTCAATCACAACTTACACCAAACATAATATATATAATTTTAATCAATCCCAAATTCTACCAAACACAGGATAATAATTTTTTAATCCAATCCAATCAATCTAATCTATTTCATTCCATTCTAACCATGCGTGCTAAACGTAGCCCTATGACTATGTTTGGTACATGAGATTTGAGATGGATTTGAATTCAAAATATCTCAAATTTTCAAATTCCATGTTTGGAGTGATCAATTTAGGAATGAAATCTCAATCTCATCTTTATTTCAATCATTCTCATGGAAATGTTGAATCTTAAGTTTTACCACGAGATTCAATGGAAATGAATTTTTCTCTCTCTTCTCATTAATTGTTTCTTCTATCAACCCTATTTATTTCTCATATACTTTGTGAAATTAATTTTATTATATGCAAACAAAAATTTGAAAATAATGTTATTATTTAAATAAGAGTTATTCCAAAATTAATATTTATTTACTTATACTTTAAAATAATATAATTCTAAAAAAAATCAATATAACTTTTTAGAAAAATGATTTATATGATTTATTTTATTTAAAACATTATTAAATTTATGTATAAGATAAGCTAGGTTATATAATATTATATTTAAATTAATTTTATTTCAATTCAATCCAACCTATATTTTACTATTTAAAATTAATCCCTGTATTAAATTAATAAAATATTTTCTCTCTTTTTTAGATTTTTTATGAAATTAAATATAATAAAGTATTTAAATTAATTTTATTCCAATCCAATTTTAACCTATACCAAACATAATATGGAACATTTTTAATTCTAAATTTTACCAAATATGAGATAGTGACATTCCATTTTAATCAAATTCAATCAATTTATTACGTTCCATTTCAATCTCGTGAGTCGTGATCAACAATGGTGATGACTGGTTTGTTAGCGTTACCGGTGGGCTGCATAGCAGACGTCATCTCCCTCACCAGTCCTCGCGATGCCTGCCGCTTGGCTTGTGTCTCAACCTCCTATAGATCCACCGTCGATTCTGACCCCGTCTGGGACCGCTTCCTGCCTCCCCAGTACCTAGCCGCCATACCCGACTCAGCCTCCTTATCCAAGAAGCAGCTCTACCTCCAAGCTTGTCACAACCCTGTCCTCATTAACGATGGTAAACTGGTAATTTCACGCTAACTCTGTTTCCGTCTTGAATTTTTAGATTGATTTGTTTGGGGAAAAATAATTAGTCATTGCAAACAACCTTTTCTGAGTGTTGTTGTTTTGGAGCAAAAATTGCAGATTGATGTTACAATCCCATTTTTATTTTATTTCATTTTAATGAGAAAAGTTATTTTTAGTTTTAGCTATTGGATTTTATTTTTTATGCCGTGGAAATCTGCAGGTAACAGTTTATTTATGAATTTGTGATTGTTTGATTGACATATTGAACAGAGCTTTTGGTTGGACAAGCCGAGTGGGAAGAAATGTTACATGATATCAGCTAGGGAACTCACGATTGTGTGGGGTGATACTCCTGAATATTGGGGCTGGATTCATTTGCCTGAGGCCAGGTATCTTTCCCGTTTTGCTAATTTTTCTTGTATCTTTTATACTTTAAGAGTGTTTTTTGATTGACTACGATTGAAAAAGAAAATAAACAGATTTCCTGAGGTGGCTGAGCTGAGAGCTGTGTGCTGGTTTGACATTAGTGGCAAGATTAGTACCTCAATTCTGTCCCCGAGAACAACTTACGTATTTTACCTTGTGTTCAAGCCAGTGAATCATTCATTTGAACTTGAAAATTACCCGCATGGGTATAATGATCGCCCGGTATATAGATATGAAAATTACCCGGATGGATTTGAAGATCGCCCGGTATATAGATATGAAAATTACCCGCACGGATTTGAAGATAACCCGGTAGAAGTATCTATTGGACTTGCTGATAGTGGTGGCCAAACACGTACTGTTTATTTGGATACTACAGAGAGACATTTTCCTGGTGGGCAGGCATCTGTGCCTGCTGATGATCAGGGGTCCTTCCCAGAGGAGAGAGAAGATGGGTGGTTCGAAAGTGAATTGGGCGAATACTTCTATGGAGGTGATGAAGATGGCGCATTGTCACTGACTATTATGGAGATCAAGCGTGGTAATTGGAAGAGCGGCCTTGTCTTCCAGGGAATAGAGATTAGGCCGAAAAAGGAGTGAATGAACAACTGAAAAGGAGGCTGAATTAGGTGAGTTTTTCTGTTGAGTGTCGATGAAGGTTGATGTTATTCAATTTAGTAATGATGTGTAGTGTCGAGGCAGTCTATTACTTGGTGCATTTGGTTGTATGTTGTATTTTACATTGAATATTATATATGGGAGAATAATAATTCAGGTTTGAGTTTCGAAATTGTGTTATTTGAGATTTCACAGGATGAATTGGAAATGACTGTTATGGAGGTTAGAAGCAGTAACTACAAGTCTCAAATGTTTTAAGGATGACGAAACACTTCTTAAGTAAACTCTATGTTATTGCCTTCTACATTGTGTGGGTGCATCGCATAAACGAACGATCTACTAAGTTTTCATAGAAGTAACATATAACAGTTATTTTTGAATTTACTGTTCAAACTAAGAGAGTAAATTACATAAGGTTTATGGTATATCCGTACAATGGATCATTCGATGTATCTATTTTGTGTGTAAGGAAACTGTTCTTGCACTTATTAATAATGCTTTGACTTTGTGTTGAGGTGTATATAATTAGTTTGTGTTGTATCGACACTATCAAACAGTAGAGAAATAATATGTTGGACAAGTTTTGTGGTGTTTAGGGGCATTCTAGACATGACCATTACTGAATTTGACTAATGGAAGGGGATCTTCGTGTAATTACATGCATTCTTGATGTTTAGAACAACATTTTGATAGCATTTGTTGCCTTTTTGAGAAAACATCCCAAAATGCCACTTTTTTTAAGGGTGATTTATATTTATCATTTTCCAATGTATTAATTGTTTCTATCCAAAAATGTTGATGAGAGGATCAAATGCCTTTCTACCACTTTAGAGTAAAAATTAAAAAAAAAAAAACAAATATAAACAAGTAAAAATGTGACAAACATATGTGTGTTTGAAAAGCAACAAACAGATAACATGCTATTGATTGCCAACCAGATTGCTACTCATAAGTGCACAAGGGTGTGACAAATAATATAGTAGTGAGTTGAGTATCGTCTTCTTAAGGATGTGTAAACCGATTACCAAGCTAGTCATAATTGAAAATAAACAAATTAAAAGGTGCTGGGATTCCATTTTCTATTTAATTATAGAGAATGATCATCATCACAATGAAGTCCTATTAATGGCATATGTTGATAGTCGGTTATCATAATTCTCTCATACACACACTCTCTCTCTAGATGTGCACACATATATACCCTTCCCTAATCATGTCTATCTCTTGATGGTCATGTATTAAATGAGGACTCATTAAGCTTAAGATACCATTTAATGACTTCAAAGGCGGATTAGAATATCTCTATCTAACCATAACCTAGGGTAAACATTTCATCGAACATGTTGCATACATCTTCTCTTGGTCTAAATACACAAACTTCAAATTATGCATATGGTGGCCAGTCACATACACACATTAAGCATTAAAATGTCTACTTTATGTACATGTAGTAATAAGGCAAACGTTTTATCAAACATGTCATGGGCATCTCCTCAAGCGCCACATATGCGACACGTAGGCTATAGGTAGACAGCACGTGGTGAAACATAAATGGCGAGAGTGCAATGCGTGGCTTCCTGACATTATGAAATGTGGGGCAATCCAATGTGACACGTGGCCACTTGTCCATATGACACGTGCATGATGGAAACCAAGATAACAATCATGAAAGACAATGAGACAATTAGATGATGAGGCAATTGAAGACAATCGGGTTAATTCGTGAAGGTAGTTGGACTTTATTGGGCTTTAATTGGCGATGAATTAGGCTTCAAAATATTATAGTTGTATTTATTTTATTAATTGGGCCTTAGTTAATTTATATGTTTAGTTTACTTCATTATTTTAGAATTATGTTATGTGGATTAAACATTTAAATAATTTAAGCCCATGAGTGTGTTTAGTTAAGCCAAACTGTTAGGGGATTAGGGTTTCATGTTAGAGTTTTATTTCTTTGCCTATAAAAAGGCTTGTAATATTAAATAAACATAACAATGAGTAGGAAGCTAATTATGTTTAATTGAAAGAGTGCACTCTTTTTTGTTTATTGTTGAACATGTGATCTTATCAAGTTCTGCTTGTAATGATCAAACATGACTTATCTCCCACCTTTTTATCTCATTCTTGGGAGTGGCGTTAATATGATTCTTTTAAATTTTGGTTCTTGATTGAATTCTAATCACTTGGTCAAAGTTATTTATAATTTTTGTTATTGATTGACATATAATTAACGAGTCAATTTTTTTTTAAAATCTATTTTAATTTTTTTTAGGGTTATGTTTCAATTTGACTGTGGGTGTTGTATTTTTATATGTAGGGTTCGCATCAGTGTACTAGAAGAAGACACGTGTTGTGTGGTGCATTGGCACTTAGAAGCATGATATAAGCATAATATGACATGAATCGCTTGTATGCACGATGTGTGCAACTAACTAAGATCATGTCGCGCTCAGAGAGCAACATGTGGTAGTTGACATCAGAGCGTGCCTTGGCGGTGCATGGCTAGTGCTGTTGGTGCATGGTTGGATACTCCTATGCATGATCACCAAGTGTTGCTGCCACCAACGGTTTTCGTCTTTTTTTTTTTTGTTTATTTTTCCTACTATTTTCATCCTTATTATTTATTTGTTTTAATGGGTGAGTTGAATTATATTATTTTATTTATTTTGCCTTAAAGGGAGTTGGATTAAAATTTGCCTTTGTTTTAGTATTAATTTTTTTTTTAGCCAAAATTAAGACAAATGTATATGTACATTATGAAATGCATTTTTATGGAAATTGGTCTACTTATTCTAACAATGAGTCATCTGATGACATGATTAAGATCATTATCCAATCCAATGACAATGAGATTATTATTGAGATCTCATATGCCGACCAGAACCTTGAGATTATAGAAATCTTAGGTGACTAGTAGGATTTTAAGATCATAGAAATCTCGGATGATAAAATGTTGGAGGTCATTAAGATCCCAATGATGAAATATCTGAGGTCATGGAGATCTCAAATGATGCTATTCAAATTTAAGGGTGTCCTAAAATTTTTTTCAAGAATTATATTAGCACTACTTTGCACGAAACACTTATCTATATGGTTTAGTGAATATTTGGAAATGGATGATGATGGGTAGCTTGACTACTTTTTTCGATTTCTGTCCAAAGATTCATTTATTATCTTTATGAGTGTATAGTTTCTATAATAGTTTACTAAAATGATAGTGGATATACTAGTATAAATGTAGAAAGATATGAATCATAAGTCTCTAAATAGAAATAAATGTCATTTAAGTAAAAATGTCACGTGTTTCGAAAAACATAGTTGCTGAACTAAATAAGGGTGATAAATTGAATGATGATAACTATGATATTTCGCACCGTAAGATTCATATATCCTAGAGGACCAAGAGGTCCTCGAAACTTTAATCAACACGATGGTTAAACCCGAATATGGTACTACTACTCAACATAAAAGGGATGTTAAGGCTTATCAAGCTTAGAAGAGAAAGAACAACATTGTTTGCATAACAATGTTGCCCAGTATGGCTAATAACCTCATGTGCGTGTACGAGAGATGTGAGATGACACAAAATATTGGGTTGTTTTTAAGAGACAGATATGGTGGGACATCAACTACCAAACTTAGGAGATTCACAACCAAGTTTGATATTTATTAGAAACGTCAAGATCACAATATGAGGCAACATATGAGAGAGATGTCAAATAGGATACATGAGTTGAAATCAGTTGGCCATTCCTTAACTGATGGGCATCAAGTATAGGCGATGATTAATTAGATCCCTTTCAAATAGTTGGAAAAACATGAAAATCAACGTGACCCACAATGATAACACCAAGACGTTTGATGATATCTCACGTCATGTTGAACTCGAAGATTAGCACTTAGAGAAGGCTAAGGCTTCGGGTTAGCTTTATGTGGCTAAGTCCAACATGCGTAAGGGTTTAAGCTCTAAACTCAAGTTGGGAGGAAAGAACAAGAATTTGAATAAAAGGAAAGAAAATTCTAAATCCAATAAGAGTGAAGCTGCAAAACCCAAGAGGGGTAAGCGTAGGGTTGCAGGAACGACAAGAGTATGGCACAAGCAAACCTTTCTATATCTTAGTGGAGAGATGCGCTATTAATAACTGTTTACATTCTGAATAGGGTCTCTACTAAGTTAGTGTCTTCCACACTTTATGAATTATGGATAGGTAGAAAAACTGACCTTACTTATATACGACCTTGAGAGTCGACATGGAAGATATATACATGATCTTTCCAGCAAATATGGAAAGTTGGGTGCTAGAGGAAAGAAGTGTATTTTATACTAAATTATCACAACATGTTCAATGCATCTATAGAAATTGAATTTGAAGTCTTACATTAAAATATATTGAATTCACAAGCATGTAATACATATAATGCTGCTAGGCATAGGTCTTCATGTTATATAACAAACTAGATCTTGCGTTTTATTCTAAAAGGAGAAAAGATTTGTTGGTGAAAGAAAATGTTGAAACTGCATGAAGAAATGATTATTGAAATTCTATCAATCCTACCGGTGAAATCTTTGCTTCTGCCCAGGTGTGTTTGCAAATCATGGTATGCATTAGTAAAAAGCACTAATTTCATTTCCAAACATTCGAAAAACGATCACAAACAATGTGGCATTCTTGCTCTTTTTAATGGCATTCTTTGTATAATTCAAGATGGTATAAATCTTTATAACATTGCAACTAAAGAATTGAGAACTCTCCTAAAAATTGAAGTTGGATGCTATGAAAGTTGTATGATGCATGCATGTGGGATTTGGACTCAACCCTTCGAGTAATAGTTACATGTTAGTCTTTATAAAAGAAACAGGAGTAAAGAATACAATGAGTAATTATCCGAACTATATACGTTTCCAAACTATTAATGTGTTCTCATTAAATTCCGATACATGGAGAAATGTCAAAGGTAACACAGATATAGATATGATCTATGATAGATGTGGCACATAGTCGAATGGAGTTTGTTACTGGTTAGCATGGGTTAAGGATACAGAAGACTTGGTGATCTTTTCATTTCATTTAGGCAATGCAACATCACAAGAGATTATGACGAAGTTGCCAGTACCATACATTAAGCCTCGTTTTGCTAAAATTGTGTAGTATACAGTGTACTTTATTTAATTCCTCTACCAACCCCACTGTGACGAGGAATCATCTACCTCAAACTTTTTCTAGTTTTATATATTGTCACTGTCATGTAATTTCTATTGTATTTCAATATATTTTTCCATCACACCATGGGGTAAGTTTTTATTCACATAGAAAATTATCACATAATTTCTGAACTAAAAAAAAACATATATGTTTAATGTTTATTTACATGGGATGCAAAACATATAGGCTACAAATATACACTACAAATTGTTGTCAGTGGATATTAGTAAAATTTAGGTTCATATTTTTTGTCCATGAATATTTATCTGTTAATTGTAAAATGAATTATTCACCATTGACATCTCCTATTAACATCTAACAAACAGTCAATCAAATATTCAATAAAAACACTCAACAAAGTTAGGGCCGTGCAACTTAGATAATGCCTAATTCATCGTTGAAAAGGCTCAGTTTTAATATTATGTCCAAAAAAGGTCTTGGGTCTAACTCCACCATAAAAGCTAGTTTATGTATGAAGGTTTAGTCTCACTTATAAACCAATATAAATTCACTTTTTTCCATTGATATTGGACTATCCAACACTAAATTTAACTTTGATCATACTAGTGAAGTTATTTTGGTTTTGAAATATATATAATCCTAACCCACAATCTCATATTAGAATTTGAAAAATAGAGATATGATTCAAATCCATAATCCTACAATGTAAATGTGTAAGAGAACATATATTAGAACAAAAGTTAGATTATTTTGTTTAATCCTAAATTGTTAAAACAAAGAAATTAATCCTATTATTTTTTTAGTTAAAAAAAAAAATCTAAATTTTTTGGAACTTGTCATAGAAAGAAAATATACAATTTTACATGATTTTTAGTGATTGCATACTGTATTTGCTAATGACAATCATTCATGCATGTTACACGGTGGAGACTTAATTGCTAAGATAAGATACCACAAAGACAACAACTAAATTTTATGGGGCCATAAAATTCGATATTGGATTCTATGACCCCATAAAATTCGGTTGTCCCATAAAATCTACCAGATTTTAATGGGTAATAAAATCTAGTATTGGGTTTAAATTCCCTATTTTTCTTTTTTTAAATTTTGACTTAAAGTCAGTTTGATAAACTTGAATATATAATAAAAATAGTTAGTTCGAGAGGTTGAAAATAAATTTTCATAAAAAGTGGGCAAAAATGATTTTTTTTTTTTTTTGGTTTTTGTCCTTGTTTTTTGATAAAAGTGAATTTGACTTTTTTTTTTTCAACAAGGTTGTTATTTCTTATTTTTTAAAATAACATTTTATAACTAATAATATATTAAAAAGAAGTGTCAATTGATATATACATAGATATGTATATTGAAAACATACACATTGGAGACTTAAGTGCTAAGGTAAGACACCTACAAAATAATTAACCACATGTATTAGGGTATAGAAAATCAGTATAAAATAATACAAAACCCTAGCCACCCATGATTTTTCCTTTTTTTTTCTCTCACAACATCTTTTTCTCTCACGTTGTTTCTTCCCAAACCCTAACCGCTGCCCATTCCACTGACCTTTCATCATGCCCCCACCGATGAGTTCTTCTTCTCCCCTTTTTCTTCTCCTTTTACTACTTCTACTTCTTCCCTCTGTGCCTTTGGTCTCGTCTTATCTTTTTTTTTTTCCACCCGTCATATATATATATATGTATATATTTATATGAGAAGCACAAAATAATCATCCATATGTATTAGGGTATGGAGAACTAGAGCGAAATTGAAAATGGAGATCCACAAACATGCCAACGATGATAGCTTTACCAAAGGGTTGCATAGCCGCCATCATCTCCTTCACCAATCCTAGTGACGCCTGCCGCTTAGCTTGTGTCTCAACCACCTTCAGATCTGCCATGGATTCCGACATTGTTTGGGACAGCTTCCTGTCTTCTGAGTATTGTGTCCAGCATCTCCAAATCCGAGCTTTTTCATCCTCATTCTCGAAGAAGGAGCTCTACCTATGTGCATGTCACAACCCGATTCTAATTAACGAGGGCAAACTGGTAAATTTAACATGACATTTGATTTATTGAAATTATGTTTGTTTGTCTTCATGTAAATTTGTGTTTAGTTATGATGTATGAGATTGAACTACATATATAATTTGAAAATATGAGTATACGAAAATATGAGCAATCAAGAATCTGTGTATGATTTATTTGTGTAGAAATTGAGAATAGAAGATGGAAGTCTGATAGGTTTATGGTGTGACTGGAATTTTTTTTTTTTTTTTCATTTTTAATTGATTGTTTGGGAAAATATATGACAAACAACCCTTTTAATGTCTTTAATTTGGAGAAAAAATTAAAGATTTGCTATGAATTTGTGATTGTTTGATTGGTGTGTATATATATATATACACACATATATAACAGAACTTTTGGTTGGACAAGCCGAGCGGGAAGAAATGTTACATGATATCCCCTAAGGAACTCAAGATTGTATGGGGTGATGATACTCGCTATTATAAATGGGTTTACCGGAGGCCAGCTATGTTTTTCTCTCTAAATGTTGTTACATAGTGATGTTGATTGACTACTTAAAACAAAAAAGCAAAAAGTATGAAAAACCCTTTTAAATCGCTAAATTCATTAGTCTCATTTTCATGAGTATTTTTGATAATATTCCAAAAAACAAAACAGGTTTCCGGAGGTGTCCGAGCTGAGAATGATGTGCTGGTTTGAAATTTTTGGTGAGATTAGTACTTCACCTCTGTCCTCGATGACAACATACGTAGCTTACCTTGTGTTCAAGAAAGCATTGGATGGGGCTACTGGATTTGAAGATAGTCCGGTAGAAGTCGCTGTTGGAATTGCTGGTAGTGATGGCTGAAAACGAAATGTTTATTAGGATGCTGGTAGTGATCATGGCTCCTTTGCCAAAAAAAGAGGAGATGGGTGGTTTGAAAATGAATTGGGTGTATATGTCACTGGATGTGATGAAAATGGTGAATTGTCGATATCTATTTTGGAGACTGAGGGTGGTATGTGGAAGTGCAATTTCATTTTCCAAGGGATCGAGATTAAGCCAAAAAAAGAGTAAACAAATAACTAGGAGGCTTAATTAGATGAGTTTTTGTTTATAGATTTTGTGGATTTTTTTTTTAATTTTTATTTAGTAATATATTATTATGTGTAAAATAATTTTCTTTAATGACAAAGAAAAGAAACTCTATATCTGTTAACAGCATTGAGGCAGTCATTCTAAGGGCTCATTTGATTTTGGGTGAGACTATTGCCACCCTAGAGACTTCTCTCTACACCCATTTGCTTCAAATACCCAATAGCAAATACAAAAATAATATTTTTACTTTATACACTCATTGTTACTTGAATATTTATTGTTATTCATCATTCTTCTCTCTATGTTCTCATTTGTTTTGTTAAAGTAATTCTTCTTATAATTCTTTGAGATTGTGAATTTCCAATAAGATTGTAGTAAAATAGATCGATTCATTATTTAAATGGAATAACAGAGTAGGTCTATCAAACCTTTTTTTTTTTTTTTTTTCAGCTTAAATAAAAACGTAGAGTATTAAAACTGCATTGTTTTTTTTTTTTTTCCATTGACAATTATTACCTTTATGTTTAACACTAAAATAGCCCATAAATCAGAATTTGCACTACCAAACAAGATTAAAACCGTCATACTGTATATAATCTTGTAAAGAAGGTCAAGTGGCAAAGCCATCAATGAACTTTTTACATTATTAACATTTTTTCTATTATAAAGTGAAATAACATGTTTACAGCGTAACACCTAATTTTTTCGATTATTATAAAAAGTTAATCAATGTTATGACTCATAATTGAATGTTGTGTCAATATGGGAACATGTCATAACATATTAACCATGTCATAATAGAAACACACAAATTAACAATAAGAAATAAAAAGAAGACAACAAACATTTTTAATATGGTTTAGGTTTCCCCTACATCCATAAGGCCATGCCTAAAGTTATAAACGTATTAATAAACATTTTAATAGTACAACCAAACCTTGACTTAACCTAAGACTTTCTCTTAAAACTGACACAAAGCATGTACAAGTTCATCCAACAAGTCTATATGAGATCCCCTCATCTTCAATAATCTTCACCTACTTGAACTCCTTTCAACAGCCTTAGATTTGCCTTCTTCCAAAAGCCAATCTATTCTTCCTCCCAAAAGAACACACGTTGCTTGAACTCCCTTCAAAACTTTGTAAACCACATCCTCCTAAAGATGAAATCGTTCTTCCTCCCGAAGAACTAACGCTTTTTGAAATCTCTTCAAAAGCTTGAAACTTTAGATTATTATAGTCATTTTGGCCATGTCTATCTAATATCTCATAAATTTAAAGCATTAGATTGCTTTAGATTGTATCTAAACTTGGTGGAGAATTAGTTTGATAGAACTGTTAAGGTCTTATGGACTGATTGAGGACGAGAATACCTCTCTCAACAATTTAAGACATTGTGTCATGAGTAAGGTATTAATAAACATTTGACCATTCTTAGGACTCTGTAAGAAAATAATGTAGCGGAAAGGGGGAATAGAACATTACTGGAGATGATAAGATCTATGATGGTACAATCGAACCTTCCAGTGTCTTACTGGGGGGATATGCTATTAATAGTTGCTTACATTCTGAATAATGTCCCTATTAAGTCAATGTCTTCCACACATTATGAATTATGGATAAGTAAGAAACTTGACCTTACTTATATGCAACTTTGGGACGTGGGGGATATGTACATGATCTTTTTAACAAATACAGAAAGTTGAGTACTAAAGGAAAGAAGTGTATCTTATACTAAATTGTCACAACATGCTCAATGCATTTATAGGAATTGAATTTGAAGTCTTATATTAAAATATATTGAATTCACAAGCATGTAATGTAAGGACCCGACCCACCCCGAATCCCTTTATTAACCCGATTGGGTCCTTACGAAGCACCCCGACGGAACTCAATCGAACCCTCACTTTGGCTTGAAAGGGTCTTGTAGAGGTACCGATTTCACTTTAAAATTCTTTTCTAGTGGAAATAAAAAAAAAAAAAAAAAAAACTTTTTCTTTTAGGGTATGTTACAAAACAAGCTTATAAAAATTTCGACAGCAAAACGGCTGTTTTTTGAAAATACCATCCTGTAAATTTTAAGAAAAACACTTCTATAACATGCATCCTTCTCAACTTTTGGCTCTGAGACTCTATTTCCTCAATCAAAACCCAAACATGCTTTCAGTATGAAAGAAACTTGAAAATAAAATCATTTATATAAATATCATGATATACACAAAAAATTTCAGTTACAAAATATAATTCTCAAAAGAGTTTATAAACATTCAAAAGAAGTAATTTCACGAAAGTACATCACAGCGTAGAATATAATACATGCACAAGATTTTTAAAGAAATTACACAAGTGCAGTAGTATCGTGTTTGCGGCCCACCTAACTCTGATGGAGCTGCGTTTGAATGCTGGCTCGTTCCTACAGTGGGGAAGATTTTTCATAAAATATAAAAATAGAGTGGTGAGTATATAACTTAGTGAGTGGGTAAACTTTTCAAAAAATGATTCACTTTTCTAAATATAGCAATATCCTTTGAAAATAATTTTTGAAAATTTATAATTTCTCATTAAACTTTATAAATATGAAAACTAATATAGATAGTTATTTATAGCTTTACTTTGAATATGTAATAATAAATTTAGTAAAGTGTAAAATGCTTTACTTTATAAACTTCCTTAATTTCTCAACTTTGCATCTATGGACACATTTTTTTTTCGAAACTAGCTAAGGCAACCCAAGGAAAATTGCTATGTCATGACGGAATTTCTCATCGCCACTAGAGCTCGGGAATGCTACCATGTGTAGTCGCAGATGTGAGAAATTTTGGATTATGATCCCCTCCCAACATCAGGTAGATCTACACTACCCCACATATGTAGAGAGCGACTCATTGACTCAACCCCTCAGTTAGTGACTCTCCCAACCAACTTGTCATACATGCTAGGGTATTTCGGCCGAGCATACTGGGGATTAGGATAAACCTTACCTTTAAAATCTTTTCAAGTTACTTAAATTTTTTTTTTCTCTTTATCTTGAAAACATATTGATTTAGCTAAAAAATATTTCCTAGCATGTCGCTTATTGACATGTAGATAAACATAAATAAATTGCTTTGCTTTTAAAGTATATAAACATTTATAATTTAAATTTTAGAAACTTACATGTATTATATAAAATAAAGACATGTTAAAATAAATCAAATCAGTATAATAACTTGTATACTAAATTAAACAAGTGCAAATATCTATAATCAATTTATGAATTTGTAAAAACTTTAAAAATTAACCACACTCACAACTTTATTCGAACTAGTATACCACTCCTCCGAGCCCTTCTTTCGCTTTTCTTTAGTCCAACTCCTCCTACACTTAGTATAACATGATTCCCATATAGAATTTACTCATACTAATTTATGATTCATCATGTAAATTGCGTAAAACCATAATCACTTCACCCAAATTCAAACTAAATCATCAAACACACTTTAATTTATTTACTTGACATAAACTTTCTCTAACTTTCTAGCATGCTTTTCTTTGCAATATCTTAATTCCAACATACTCAATTTCATGTATAAACACATTAAAACTCATCCAATAAATTAAACAACCATTTGCACATCAATTACCCCTTTTGGCTAAAACACAAATCCTTACTCATCCATCAATTCTCTTTTTCATTTCTTAATTTAAATCACATTAGAACCTAGCAAAACTTTAATCACCTCGAAATATCACAATCAACTCATACATACATTATTTCCATTTTGGCCGAACTCATACAAAAATCAAACACAAACTTTTTATTTTCATTCCAATGATACATATCAACTTAAAACCATGCCAAACATCATATAATTTCATCAGATGTCAAAAAGCAATTCAAGCACATAACAAAGCTAGCTTGGCCGAACACCACCCCTAATGAATCCAATATATTTTCTTCAATTTCATGATTATCAAACACACTAAAATCACATCAAAATCCCTCTAATGCCTAATAGCAACTCAATTGAAATTTTCCTAAAAAAATTTACATAAACCCTAACTTACCTTACTAGTTTGTTTGTCACCACAACCTCCTTTGGTTCTTCTTTCAATTCCAAGCTTAAATACAAGATAATCAACCTCTAATCACACCAAAATTACACAAATATATCAAATCATCACACATCCATGAAAACCCATAAAAATCCCATGTAAATCCACAATAAAATCAATTACTTACCACTTAATCTTTACTTTCTTTACTCCAAACTTGCTCTAACACCCTTTGGATGATGGTTAAAGAGCTTTGGCATCAAGAAATGGGTCAAATCTTCATGTTTTTCTTCCTCCCCTGTTGCCTGAACCTGGTCTGCACTCCTCCTCTTTTTTTTTTTTTTTCCTTCTTCTTGCAGTCCAAACACACTCACAAACCCACCATTCATCAACTTTATATAGAGCTCATTTTTCTTGATAAAAATGCCCCTCATTTAACCTTCAGATGACCACCAACTCCTCTCATTAGTTTTACTAAAATACCCTTAATTATATCTCACATTCTTTTATCTATCTAATGGGCAAATTGGTAATTTGAGTATTAAAGAAATAATAATCACTTGGTGCATGACAACTAATGTTTAGAAATCTATAATTTAATTTTGATGTGTAATTCTTCCATTGGTTAATATCTCATGACATAGATTGTGTTTCTTGCTCAAGTTCATTGCATGTAGTCACTCACACCAAATCCATGTATACTTAAATGAAATGTCCATTTTGCCCTTTAGTATAATTAATTATCATTCACACTCAAACAAATTCTAAAAATATTCTATGATTATTCTATCATCAAATTGACCATGTAATACTCGAATTAGGTATAAAACCTTTCAATCTCATGCTTTAAAAAAAATTCTAATGGGCATAAATTCATCAATATCTATTATTTTTCGAAAAGGACGTTTTTGTTAATTACTTTTGGATTGCTTAAAACTTATTCGAATAAACTCATTTTTTATCTGTTTCGGTTTCTAATAACTCTAATACCTATTCCGAAACTTTTGGTTCTTGAGGTCTGCTTTTCGAAAAATCACCATTTACACGAACACTATTCACCTGAAATACTATTCACCAAAAATTATTTTTTGTGAAAATGAGACCTAGGGTGCTACATGTAATGCTTCGTGGCATAGATCTTCATGTTGTATAACAAAATAGATTTGGTGTTTTACTCTAACAGGAGAAAATATTTGTTGGTTCACAATCCCTAACACAAAAAAGAAAGATAATGTTAAAACTACATGAAGATATGATTGTTGAAATTCTATCAATTCTATTAGTGAAATCTTTGCTTCGGTTTAAGTGCATTTGCAAATCTCAGTATGCATTACTAAAAAGCACTAATTTCGTTTCCAAACATTCAAAAAACAATCACAATATGGCAATCTTGTTCTTTTTAATGGCATTCTTTGTATAATTCAAGATGGAATTAGTCTATACAACATTGCAACTAAAGAATTGAGAACTCTCCCAAAAATTGAAGTTGGATGTTATTAAAGTTGTATCATACATGCATGTGGGATGTGGACTCGACCCTTTGAGTAATAGTTACAAATTGGTCTTTCTAAAAGAAATAGGGGTAAAGAATACAATGGGTACTTATCCGAATTATATATGTTTCTAAACTATTAATGTGTTCTCATTAAATTCTGATACTTAGAGAAATATCAAAGGTAACACAGATATAGATATGATATATGATAGATGTGGCAAATACTCAAATGAAGTTTATTACTAGTTAGCATAAGGATACAAAAGACTTGTTGATGTTTTCGTTTCATTTAGGTAATGCAACATTACAAGAGATTATGACGAAGCTGCTAGTAGGCCTAGTACCATACATTAAACCTCATTTTGCTAAAATTGTGTAGTATACAGTATACTTTATGATAAATAATGCAATATATATATTTTGGCAATGTGACTTTCATGTTGCACAACTACAAGTGATCTTTATCTTTGTAAAAATTTGTGTGAATTGTAGGCATATGAAAGGAGGTATAACATCCGTGAAAGACAACTATATATGTCTTTTTGGGTATCAACAAATAGTGGCAATTGGAAATTTGTGAAGTATACTGACCAACGACTACTTAGCCTTTCTTGAGAAGTTCTCAAGGGATGAGCCCCACATCCACTGTTTTTTATTTAAGATCTAAACCAAGTAAGGAATATGAGGAAAATTGACACCTTCCTTTAATTCCTCTGCCAACCCCACCATGAAGAGGAATCATCTGCCTCAACTTTTTTCCAATTTTATATATTGTCACTGTCATGTGATTTCTATTGTATTTCAATATGTTCTTTCATTAACTTTATACTCAAATAGAAAATTATCACATAATTTATGAACTAAAAAAACATATATATTTAATGTTTATTTGCCCGGGATGTAAAACGTATAGGCTACAAATTGTTGTCAGTGGATATTAGTAAAATTTAGGTTCATAATTTTGTCCATGAATATTTATCTTTTAATTGTAAAATGAATTACTCACCATTGTTACAAGACCATTTTTATTAACCCCCCTTAGTTGCCTGACATCTCCTGTTAACATCTAACAAACAATCAATCAAATATTCAATAAAAACACACAACAAAGTTTGGGCCATGCAAGTTAGACAAAGTCTGACTCATTGTTGAATGACCCACCTCTAAAGGGTCTTGAGTCTAACTCCACTATAAAAATTAGTTTATGAGTGAAGGTTTAGTCTTATCTTATAAATCAATACAAATTCACTTTTTTCAACCAATGTCGGACTATCCAATACTAAATTTAACTTTGATCATACTAGTGAAGGTTATTTTTGTTTTTGAAATATATTTAATTCTAACCCATCATCTCATAATAGAATTTGAAAAACAAGGATATGATTAGAATCTATAATATTACAATGTAAATGTATAAGAGAACATATATTACAACAAAAAGTTAGGTTATTTTATTTAATCCTAAATTGCTTTAAAACATAGAAATTAATCCTAATTTTTTTAATTTAAAAAAAATCCTAAATTTTTGGGAACTTGTCATAGAAAGAAAATGTAAAATTTTACAAGATTTGTAGTGGTTGCATACTATATTTGCTAATGACAATCATTCATGCATGTTACATGGTGGAGACTTAACTACTAAGATAAGATACCTTGAAGACGATGATTGGATTTTATGAGGCCATAAATCCGATTTGAATTTTATGACCCATAAAATCTGATACCAAATTTTATTGTCTATTAAAATCTGGTATTGGTTTTAAATTTCGTATTTTTTAAAATTTTGATTTAAAGTTAGTTTGATAAACTAGGGTATATAATGAAAATGGTTAGCTTGAGGGGTTAAAATTAAATTTTTATAAAAATGGGTAAAAACAAAATTTTCTTTTGTTTTTGGATAAAAGTGAATTTGACTTTTTTTTCTTTGTGTAAAGAAGGTTGTTATTTCTTATTTTTAAAATAACATTTTATAACTAATAATATATTAAAAAAAAAGTGCCAATTGATACTTTAAACCTATAAATTAAGATCACCACTAAATCTTTGATCATACTAGCAAAGGTTATTTTGGTTTTAAAATATATATAATTCTAACCCATAATATCATATTAGAATTTGAAAAATAGGGATTTGATTCGAATCCATAATCCTGCAATGTAAATGTGTAAGAGAACATATGTTACGACAAAAAGATAGATTATTTTATTTAATCCTTTGTTTTAATAAAAAAAAAAAACCTAAATTTTTTGGAACTTGTCATAGAAGGAAAATGTATAATTCTACATGATTTTTAGTGATTGCATACTATATTTGCTAATGAAAATCATTCATGCATGTTACATGGTGGAGACTTAAGTGCTAAGATAAGAGACCTTAAAGATGACAACCGGATTTTATGAAGCCATAAATTGGATTTTATGACCCCATAAAATCTAATACCAAATTTTATTGCCTATTAAAATTTGGTATTGGGGTTTAAATTTCATATTTTTTGTTTTTAAATTTTGATTTAAAGTTAATTTGATAAATTTGGTTATATAATGAAAATGGTTCGTTCAAGGGGTTAAAATTAAGTTTTTATAAAAATGTGTAAAAACAAATTTTTCTTTTGTTTTTCTATAAAAATGAATTTGACTTTTTTTTTTTTTTTGTACAGAAGATTGTTGTTCCTTACTTTTTAAAATAAGATTTTATAACTAATAATATATTAAAAAAAAAAAGTGCCAGTTGATATTTTTAACCTATAAATTAAGATCACCATTAAATCTAACTTTGATCATACTAGTGAAGGTTATTTTGGTTTTGAAATATATATAATTCTAACCCATAATATCATATTAAAATTTGAAAAATAGAGATTTGATTCGAATCCATAATCCTACAATGTAAATGTGTAAAAGAACATATATTACAACAAAAAGTTAGATTATTTTATTTAATCCTTTTTTATTTTTCTGTTTCAAAAAGCAAATCCTAAATTTTTTGGAACTTGTCATAGAAAGAAAATGTATAATTTTACATGATTTTTTGTGATTGCATACTATATTTGCTAATGGCAATTATTCATACATGCTACACGATGGAGAACCTCTTTTCATTTTTTTTGTTTGTTTTTCATTTTTTTTTCCAAAACATACAAGGTGGGTTGGAGACTTAAGTGCTAAGATAAGATACCTCAATCTTTGCCTCACACACACACACACACACACACACACACACACACACATATATATATATATATATATATACATGAGAAGCACAAAACCCCAGACACCCATTATTTTTCCTTTTTTTCTCTCCCAAACTCTAGTCGCCGCTCGTTCCGTCAACCTTTCATCGCATCGTCTGCCTCGCCACTGGTGAGTTCTTCTTCTCTTCTTTCTTCTTCTTCTGCTTCCTTTGACGCCATCGGTCCTTTCTTCTCTTTTTTATTTTTTTTTTATTTTTCACCCTCTCATATATTTATGAGAAGCACAAAATAATCTTCCATATGTATTAGGGCATGGAGAACCAAACCGAAATTGAAAATGGAGATCCACAAAGCACGTGTAAAACCCAGAATTTCATTTCCCTATGAGAAATAGTATTTCCCAGATAAATAGTATTTTCGGACGAAATAGTGATTTTGAGTGAATAGTGATTTTTAGGAAATGAGAATTTCCTTAAGTTTCACGAAATAAATTTTTTTTGATGAATAGTTTTTCGGTGAATAGTATCCGTATGAATAATGATTTTTGAAAAACGGACTTAGGACATCATAAGCCCCGGAATAGGAATTAGAGTTATTAGAAACTGAAACAGAGTAAAAATGAGTTCGTTTAAATGGATTTTAAAGGTTCCTAATATTTATCGATAAAAACGCTCTCGTGAGGAACGTTGTGAATTTTAATGAGTTTATAACCGATTGAATTTTTTCGAAGCATGAAATTAAATGTTAAGACACCCAATTAGAGTATTACATGATCAATTTGATGATAGGATGATCATGGAATATTTTTGGAATTTATTGGTGTTAGAGGAGGATTAAAATTTTAAGTTAAATGTAATATTGAGTGTGTAGGAGAAGATATACATTAAAGAAGCACAATCCATGTGCTTGTGTGAAGGCCAATAGTGTTGAGACATCTTAAGGTCAAAAAGCAAAGGATTAATTAAGATTGCATTAAGAGATGGGATGAGTTGTTAGTGATTAAATGGATGATAATATTAACCAATCACATGCATTCATCCATGTCTAGTGGCATTTGTGTGATTGTGGAGTTAAATTAAAGGCAATTTTGGCATTGAATAAGGGCTAGTATATAAGTGAATGCATGATGGATGATTGAAGGGGAATAAAGTCGGTTGAGAGGGGCTGAAACCGTGCAAAGCAAGCTGAAATCAGTGAGAGCAAAACAGAACCGAAAAAAAAAGAAAAGGAGAGCTGACCGTGCATGAGCAGAACCGAGCAGCAGAAAAAGAAGAGGAAGCTGCAGCCGTGAAGAAGAAGAAGAAGAAGAAGAAGAAGAAGAGATGATCCCACCTTGATAACCTCTCAAATCCATCAAGTTCCTACAAGAAAGATTGAAGGTAAGTGGAAGTTATTTCATGGTTGGTTGATGAACTTTTAAAGTTATTGATTTATATGAGGTTTTGATGGATTCTATGGACTAAATCAAGGTTGATCATCATTAATCTAAGCTTGGAAGGTGTTATGCATATTTTTCGAACTCAGTAATTGGGCTGGTAAAAGTCCAATTTGGGCCCATTTAAGACCCGATAAGAAGACCCAATGAGGTCAGTGTAGTCAAAGCCCATCAGATGAGGCCCAGTATTGACTCAAAGGCCATCGAGATTTCCAGCTGGCATCAACAGACCCATAAGTGTAGTCAGGTTGCAGCTCGCCGCCTGCGCAGCTCGTCTCTCAGCGAGCTCGAGATTGGGATCACCATGACACGTCAACTCGCTCAGACACGTGATAAGCATCATATCTTCCAGAGCAGGCAGTTACCAAGTTCAAACGTGATTCTCTCTCCAAATATGGCAATTGTCCAATCAAACCATGATTCCCTCGTCAGATATGGAGATCAATTCAAATTCAAAATCAAGTCAACATTATCTTGAGATAAATATAGTAATTTCCTAATATTATCTAAAAATATTAGGAAGCATAATTAATTTATAATTCTTTTCCTTATTTTTCCCAATTGTTTAGGGAATGTAATTAATTCAGGATTCTCTTCCTAAATTTTGCTACAATCAGAATTGTAACACTTCTTTCCCTATAAATAGGGATCAAGATCATTGTAACAAGACACACAATATTCAATAATATACTGTCACTCTGCAGAATTAAAGAGACAGACAGTCGTGGACGTAGGCCAATTATTGCCGAACCACGTAAAAGCTCCGTGTTCCTCGTTTGATCCTCTTTTTGTGTCTTTGTCTTTCCTTGGTATTTGTGCTTTCTCACATTGATTGCAGGCATTGGGCATTGATTACTCGTCGACTGAATTCCAACGTCGACATTTTGGTGCTAGAAGGAGGGCCCAGACTGCAATCTTTTTCATCTCAGTTCATCAACTTCTGACGATATGGCAAAGACTAGATCAAACAGGTTCCTTGGAGATGATGACCAGGCAGAAAGTCACATGAACCAATCTCAGCAGAACTTACAGCCTGGGCAAGATGCAACCACGCATGCAGCAGGCCCGTCCCAAGGACAGATACTCGGGGCTGCGCCAGGCATCCCTCCTCTGCCTCACCGTCAAATGGTTCCAGTCGCCCAGATGGCCGAAGGACAGAATGCGTTGTTGCAGAGACAAGAAGCTTTGGAGGACACGGTTAGACAGCTCACACAAGCCGTCAACATGTTGGTGCAGGCCCAGGCTCAGAACGTGACTAGGGTGGAAGTTCAGGCACCACAGGGAGTGCCCCAGCTTCCTGAAACAGCGCGAGGACCTGAAAGGTTAGCAAGGGAAGTCCCGCGACCTGCAGACTCGGCTCGCTCATCTAATGCGCGTTCGAGGGCCGGAAGACACCCTGTTCAACACGAAAGGGAGGTCGCACGTCCTGACAGCCTGGTAGCAAGACTGAGCCAGGATGGAAACAGGCGGATAGAAGTTGGCCAAGGCAGAGTCCGAGCCGTAGCTCGTTATGTCAATGAAGTGGATGGGCAGCAGGTAAGGTCCCATCATCATGAGGACCAATTCGAGGAAGACGAAAGGTATGACCCTGAACATCCGGCTCCAAGTCATGATCACAGGAGGAGATATGAACTCCAAGACCCCCAAGTAGAGGAGCTCCTTCGAAGGGTCCGGCAGTTGGAAGCGCGACCTGGAGTTCTGGAACAGCGTGGGCTCTACGGAGATAGGACCCCATTCACAAGGGAGATTGAGACACAACCTCTCCCTCCAAGGTTCAAGATGCCAACCATTCAGCAGTACAATGGGGATAGTGACCCATATGACCATCTAGACGCATTCAACGTTCAGATGGACCTGCAGACAGGAAGTCCGATGGTGAAGTGCCGAGTATTCCCCGCTACATTGGGGGATATTCCGAGGACGTGGTTCAAGAATCTCCCAGCTCGCAGCATAGGAAGTTGGGAGCAATGCCAACAGAAGTTCGTTGGTCAATACAGGGCACTGAGAAGGCAGCTCGCTCCATCCTGCCACCTAGCTACGATTTTTCAGCGTCAGGGTGAATCACTGAAAGAATATATCACCAGGTTTAGACGCGAGGTCGCAAATGTTGAACATCCATCAGATGAGAGCATACTGACAGCGATCTCAGCTGGGCTGCGCAAAGATGGAAAGTTATACGAGAGTATTTACAATACCCCAGTGAAGGATCTGGGAGAATTCTACGAGCGAGCTGCGAAAGAGATCAGGTGGGAAGAAACCTTCGGCCCGAAAAAGCAGAATCAGAAGAACGAAGCGGGCAGTTCCAGCCAGCCAAAGAGGAGAAACAATGGCAGGAACGAAGAAGGAAGGAATAACGGCTCAAGTAATCAGATCGCCAAAAGAGCGAGGAGAGAGCCAAGATATGAACGACCTCAGCGTTGGGGTCGCCAGGAAGAATACAGCGTCCTGACGACATCACCAGACAGGATTTACGCTGCAGAGCGGAATAAGGAGGATTTTGGGAGGCCCAATCCTATAAGGGCTCCAATTCAGCACAGAGACCAGAACAAATTCTGTGCCTATCATAATGAGGTCGGACACAGTACCTCAGATTGCTGGGCGTTGAAGAACGCCATTGAGAAATTGATCAGGCGAGGTCGCCTGGGAGAATATGTGGCAAGACCTGCTGACCAGCGACCTCACCAACAACGACCTCAACAGCAACAGCCAACACACCATCAGCAGCCTCAACGAGCTTCCGAACCAGACCACGAGCCGGTGGTAAGGACCATTTTTACCATTTATGGTGGCCCTCATATCGCAGGTGATTCCAACAGATCGCATGAGAGGTATGTCCGAGAGGCGAATAATTCTTTTCAGCTCTATGGAACCGAAGGACCTGCGAAAAGGGCAAAACCGACCTCGGACGAGATTGTGTTTACGGACGAAGATGCTAGAGGAGTAGTCTGGCCTCATAACGACGCGCTTGTTGTACGAGCTAAAATTAGCAATGCGGAAGTTAGACGCATTATGATCGATACCGGGAGCTCGGTGAACGTGATGTATAGGAGTTGTTTCGACCAAATGGGGCTGCGAGAAGAGCAAATGAGACCATCCCCGGAGCCTTTATTTGGATTCACTGGAGATGCTGTGGTACCAGTGGGGCAGATTAAGTTGCCATTGACTCTGGGAGAGGCAGGTCGTCAGGCAACAACCTTGACAGACTTCTTGATAATCAACTGCCCATCAGCGTATAATGTGGTCCTCGGAAGACCTGCTATGAACGAGTTGGACATGGTTACGTCGACCAGAACTCTGACAGTGAAGTTCCCAACTCCTAATGGCATCGGATGTGTTCGAGGAGAACAACACCTAGCTCGTCGTTGCTATGAAGATGCTGTGAAGATGGGTGTAAAAGGAAAGAAGGTGAACGTGGTCTCAAGAGGCGAGCCACGAGCTATGACCGAAAAAGGAGTCAGTCACGACCTGGACCCTCGCGAGGTAGATGCAGACCAAGCTACCGGTCCAATTGAGGAGTTAGAAGATGTACCAGTCAGCGAGGTAGATCCTGAGCGATGCTTGAAGCTGGGAAGGGGATTAACTCCGGAGCTGAGAATCCAGCTCGCTGACTTCCTGAAGGCGAACTTGGATGTGTTTGCATGGAATCATGAGGACATGGTGGGAATAGATCCAGAAGTGATGTCTCACAGGCTGAATATTGATCCTCATTTCAAGCCAGTTCGTCAGAAAAGAAGAGCAATGACAGGGGAACGATACCTAGCACTAAAAGAAGAGGTAGACAAGCTTCTGGTTAACAAGTTCATCAGAGAAGCCTACTACCCGACCTGGGTTGCCAATCCTGTACTAGTAAAAAAGAAGAACGGGAAGTGGAGAACTTGCATCGACTTCACCGACCTAAACAAAGCATGCCCTAAAGACAGTTTTCCCCTGCCAAGGATAGATCAGCTCGTGGATGCTACAGCTGGCCACGAGCTCCTGAGCTTCATGGATGCATATTCGGGATATAACCAGATCCCAATGAAGCCCGAAGACGAAGAGCACACCTCGTTCATAACTGATCGGGGGTTATACTGCTACAAGGTGATGCCCTTCGGTTTAAAGAATGCTGGAGCGACCTATCAACGCTTGGTGAACATGATGTTCAAAGAACAGATTGGAAAGACCATGGAGGTCTATGTTGACGACATGCTGGTGAAATCCAAGCAGATCGGTAACCATGTTAGCGACCTGAGAGAGATGTTTCAAATTCTGAGGAGTTACCAGATGAAGTTAAATCCGCTCAAATGTGCATTTGGAGTAGCTTCAGGGAAGTTCCTGGGCTTCATGGTCAATAGTAGGGGAATTGAAGCAAACCCCGAGAAGATCAAAGCACTGATTGACATGAGGTCGCCTACCAGGGTAAAGGACGTACAGAGCCTCAATGGCCAGGTCGCAGCATTGAGTAGGTTCATTTCAAAGCAACAGACAAGTGTGTCCCTTTCTTTGACATTCTGAAGAAAGCAAAGAGCTTCGAGTGGACTGAACAATGTGAAGTAGCCTTCCAGCAGTTGAAGGAGTATATGGGACGAGCTCCACTTCTTTCCAAGCCCAGAGAAGAAGAAAAGCTGATCTTATACTTGGGAGTGTCGGAGCAGGCTCTGAGTGCCGCCCTGGTGAGGGAAGAAGAAAAGACGCAGCTTCCGGTCTATTATGTGAGCAAACGGTTACAGGATGCTGAAACCAGATATTCGCAGATGGAGAAACTGGCTTACTGCCTGGTGATTGCGTCGAGGAAGCTGCGACCTTATTTTCAAGCTCATACCATCGAAGTCCTCACCAAGTATCCGTTGAAGCAAGTCTTGCAGAAAGCAGACACCTCAGGTCGTTTGTTGAAATGGGCAGTGGAGCTCGCACAGTTCGACATCCAATTCAAGCCAAGGACGGCTATCAAAGCCCAAGCTCTAGCGGACTTCATTGCGGAGTTTACAGGATCTGTAGATAACGAAGCTGAGTCTTCCGAAGGTCCGGCTTGGGAGCTATATGTTGATGGATCAGCCAGCGAGCAGAAGGCTGGAGCTGGAATTCTACTAATTAGTCCTGAAGGCCACAAAATCCTTTGTGCCCTAAGGTTTGGCTTTCAAGCAACAAACAACGAGGCTGAGTATGAAGCCTTGCTCGCGGGTCTACGTTTGGCTAAGGAGATGCGAGCTGAACGCTTGAAGATCTTTAGTGACTCGCAGCTCGTTGTCGGCCACGTATTGGGAGAATATCAAGCCAGGGGACCAAAAATGGCCCTCTACCTCCAGAAAGTTCACGAGCTGCTAGGTGCATTCCACAAGTACGAAATGAAACAGATCCCGCGAGCTCAGAACTCGCATGCTGATGCACTAGCTCGCCTCGCGACTACACGAGACACAGATTTCCTTGGGGCAATCCCAGTTGAGTTTCTACCAGCTCCAAGTACAGAGGAAAAGAATGTGACAATGGCCATCATTGTGCAGCCTGACTCCTGGATGAGCTCGATACTCAGCTATTTACAGGATGGAAAGCTACCTCGTGACAAGCTGGAGGCTCGGCGTCTTCGAGCTAGAGCAGCCAGGTATTGCATCTATGACGACGCGCTGTACAAGAAAGGGTTCTCAGCTCCACTGCTAAGATGCATTGATGGCCCTGAATATGAAACAGTACTAAGACAAATACATGAAGGCCATTGCGGGAACCACGCTGGGGGGCTGTCTCTAGCTCAAAAAGCACTTCGGCAAGGCTTCTACTGGCCCACCATGAGGCAGGACGCCATCAATTTAGTAAAGAAATGCGACAAGTGTCAGAGGTTTGCTCATATTCCGCGAGCTCCACCAGCTTACCTCCAACAGATGGTGAGCCCGTGGCCCTTTGCGATCTGGGGGATGGACCTGATCGGACCCCTGCCAATGGCTCGGGGAAGATGCAAACATGCGGTGGTCGCGGTAGATTACTTTACCAAGTGGGCGGAAGCGAAGGAGCTAGCTGAAATCTCCACAACAAAGATTGAGAAGTTTGTATGGAGCAGCATTATTTGCAGATTCGGAGTCCCACAGCAGATTATAACCGAAACTGGACCCAGTTCGCTAGTGACCAGTTTCTCAGGTTCTGCAACGACCTCAAAATTGTTAAGAGCTTCTCAGCAGTGGATCATCCACAAGCCAATGGCCAAGTTGAAGCAGTGAATAAGATCATCAAGCAAACCCTGAAGATGAAACTGGAAGCAAAGAAAGGAGCATGGGTAGATGAGCTTCAAAAAGTATTATGGTCCTACAGAACCACAGCTCGCAGCTCCACTGGCGAGACTCCATTTTCAATGGTATACGGATCGGAGGCTATGATCCCGGCTGAGTTTGAAGTCACCTCGCAAAGAAGAGCGACCTTCAATCCAAATGACAATGATCAGCTACTTGCAACAAACCTGGACCTGCTTGAAGAACACAGGGAAACGGCCAGGCTAAGGGTAGCTGTTTATCAGCAAAGAATAGCGAGGTACTACAATAAGAATGCTCGGGTTCGCCGATTCAATGAGGGAGACTTAGTCCTACGCCTCATTCTACCAGGAGCCCGCAAGCCAAGTGACGGATCCTTAGGCCCTAACTGGGAAGGACCGTATGTTGTCAAAACAGCTTTGGGAAATGGAGCTTATCGCTTAGCTAATGTAAATGGGGCAGAAGTCCCCAGAGCTTGGAATGCCGAGCATCTCCGCCCTTATTATCAATAAGTTTTTCATTATTTGTAATATGGATTAATTATAAATGATAGCTCCATTTTTCCCCTGTTTTTGATTCAACTTTCCTCACCAGGCTAACGGGCTCCGAACTCAACAGTTCAAAGAACAAATGAAAGAGCCTAAAAAGCAAGTGACTAAGTGTCCTTGCATAGCTCGCCTAATGAGCCTAAAAAGCAGGTGAGGTGACGACCCCTGCATAGCTCGCTACAAATGAAAGAGCCTAAAAAGCAAGTGACTAAGTGTCCTTGCATAGCTCGCCTAATGAGCCTAAAAAGCAGGTGAGGTGACGACCCCTGCATAGCTCGCTACAAATGAAAGAGCCTAAAAAGCAAGTGACTAAGTGTCCTTGCATAGCTCGCCTAATGAGCCTAAAAAGCAGGTGAGGTGACGACCCCTGCATAGCTCGCTACAAATGAAAGAGCCTAAAAAGCAAGTGACTAAGTGTCCTTGCATAGCTCGCCTAATGAGCCTAAAAAGCAGGTGAGGTGACGACCCCTGCATAGCTCGCTACAAATGAAAGAGCCTAAAAAGCAAGTGACTAAGTGTCCTTGCATAGCTCGCCTAATGAGCCTAAAAAGCAGGTGAGGTGACGACCCCTGCATAGCTCGCTACAAATGAAAGAGCCTAAAAAGCAAAGTGACTAGGTGTTTTTGCATAGCTCGTCAAAATTTTAACGTTTCAATTACTGTTACTTACCAAATTTTATTGGATTAGGCAATTACTTTAATTAAAGCTCGTTGACAATCAGCTTGCAAGGAATATGGTAACTCTAAAGATGAAAGGCATGAAATATGTTATGCGCAGAAAATTAAATACATTCAAACACAGGAAGAGTAATGAAAGAAATTTCATTAAAAATGAGAACTGGCTACAAGTATAAAGCTGAAGAAATAGAAGTAAAAAAGAAAAACAAAATTTTCAGTCTCGAGCTGAAGGGCCTGGATCAGTTGAAGGTGCTTTGCGCGGAGAAGCAATGGGCTCAGCCTGGGAGGACGTACCAGGAGCATGCTCTGAAGGGATTGGACCAGCCGAGGACAAGGTGGCTTGTGATTTAAAATCTTCAATAATTTCAAGGCCTATATCCCCAAAGATAGAAAAATCCATTTCTGGGTAGGACGTCCACAATGTGAAGAGAAAATCACGACCTGTTCTTTCCTCAGCCTCGTCCTTTGCATCTGCAACCCGCACTTCCAGTTCTTGAGCTGCTTGCTCTCTGAAGACCGACAGCTCTTCGAAGGCATTATCAGCGAGACGATTGACGACCTCAGCCTCTTTCTTCATGTCTTCAATACGTTGCTCCGCAGCATCAGCTCGCTGAATGGCCTCCGCCACCTGTTGCCTAAGCACCTCAGCTCGATGCTCAGCCTCCTCGGCACGCTTAGCCACGGTTGCAGCCTCCTCAGCCCGTTTGGTTGCAGCCTCCTCAGCACTCTTAGCTGCAGCTCCCATTTCATCAGCTCGTTTTGTGGCTTCCCCAGCCTGTTTTTCAGCAGCTTCAGCCCGCGCCAAGGCAGTTTCAACTTGGCGATGAAGCACTTCGACCTTTTCTTCTGCAGCTGAAGCCCTCTGCTCGTCCAATTCAGCTCGCTGCTCGGACTGCCTCAGGTCCTCTTTCACCTTGAGAAGCTCGTCTCTTAGCATGATATGCTCGTGTTCCATCTTCTTTAGAGCTTCCTCAAAGGCTTGACTTGCAGCGTTCGCCTTAGCGATCTGAGCTTCCTGACCTTCTATTCTGCCCGAGGTTAAGTTAGCTAAATCCTCAGTAGCCGCCTCCAGGTCGAATTCCAGCTTCCTCATCTCATCCTTGGTAGCCTTTGTCTCCCTTTTTCGCTTCATTGCAGCAAGGGCACCCTGGAAATTATGAACGGATTAAAATCTAGTTAAGTAAGGGAATCAACAGATGAGGAAAAATAACTTACCAGCATGCAATGGCGAGCCGCGAACTCATCTAGGTCCTCGCCCTTAAGACACCTATTTTCCAAGACATTCGCGTGATTGAGCATAATTGTTGCCCAGTTGTCAAGGAAGGCATTTAAATATCTTCCTCCAGGACCCAGCTCGATGTCTGATCTGGTTGGGGAAGGAGTTCTCTCGCGCTCCGGGATATCGCGTGCATCATCATAAGAACCACCTCGTCGCGATACAACGGTACGCTTAGTCGCATGTCCGCTGGGGCCAGCTCGGGGTGACTGGGGAGCAACCTTAGAAGGAGCATCACCTTTTCCAGGCTGCGAACTGGAAGTAGGAGGTGACTGAAGATTTGCAAACACGTTTGAGAGAGGCACCTCGTTAGGAGCAACAGTTGAGGAAGCAGTGGCTTTAGCAGCATCATGCACCTCGCTGGGAGCGGCGGTCGCAGGGACAGTAGCTTCAGCAACAACAGGCGCTTCGTTGGATGCAGCAATTGCAGGAGCCTGGTCCTGGGCAGATAGTTTAGAGCGTTTTGAGGGTGCTGCTGGAGTGGCCAAGTCTTCGGCAGGCCGTTTTGTTGAAGGAGTCGAGGAAGCTTTAGATACAGAGGGACTTGCAGGAGGAGATTTCATGAGTATAAGTTTCCTCCTGTTGGCTGGGAGTTTCGTAGAAGAAGGAGCAGGGGCTGGAGCACGAGCTGGGGATGGCAGTGAAGCCCCTGGAGTAGATGTGTGATGTGGAGAAGATGATGGGTCAGCCTGTGCAGTAGAAGCCGCAGGGACTGGGTCTGAACCTGTCCGAACTGGAGCAGGAACTGTAGAAGAACCTTTTTTAGACGCACCCTTTGAAGGAGTGCGAGTTGAAGACGGCTTCGCCTTCTTTGGTGTGCGAGCTGAAGAAGATCTTGCTTTAGACGAGGTGCGAGCAGGAGCACCTCGAGATGAAGTCTTCCGAGGTGGAGAAGGCGAGCGAATGTTATCCGAGCGAATGACATCCTCTGATGATGAAGAGACTGCTGGCGGAGGTCGGGAAGTAGACGCATCCTGAACAGAAACCTCAAAAACAGAAGGAAGTCTAGGCCTGTCACTCATCTTGCCTATATCTTCCCCAGCTCGCAGAAGATGGGAGTCCGTAGAAGGAGCAAGCCTGTAAGCTCTAAGGATCGCATCGTCGAATCTGCTGCTGATGCCCGCGTCGTTCGATTTGGCGAGCTTGTCAAGAGCTCGTTCCTCCCCGCTGTTAAGAGGAGACTCGTCCATCTTCAGCACTGCACAACAAATGGTCAAAAAATGATAAGTAATGAATGTACAAGACAAAGTCAGCTCGCTTAAGTTTTCTTATGAGTACCTGGTTTTAGGACGAAGCTGAAGTTTCGGAGATCTGCAAGAGATGGGCACGAGATATAAAACCAACTCGTCTTGTACGGCCCGACGTTGGATTTGCCTTTCGCTTCTCCTTTGGGCAAAAGGTCTTTGTATTGTGACTGGCGAGCTGTGAGATAATAGATGCCATCCGGTTTCTCTCCATCTCCCGCAGACACGGCCTTGAAGGAGTAAAACTGCTGAATAATCCTCGGTGTAGGGGCATGAAGGCCATTCCTGAAGAAGGCTACAGCCAACGAGATCAACTGCGTATAAGAGTTGGGAGTCAGTTGAAATGGCGCGAGCTTGACTTTGTTGAGAAATTCGACCAAGAACGGTGGAACGGGGAACCGTAACCCCTGCTCGAGATGCTGGGTGCTGACAGCGATGAATCCCCTGGGTGGATAGCATGCATGATTGTTTGAATCAGGCAGCAGTATACGGCAACCGAAGGGAATATGGAATTGCTTGACAAGTCCTTCCACCTCAGGACGTTTTAGCGATGTGGGATGACGAGCGAATGCTTCACGAGCCTCTCTTCCCTGAATAGCATGAGTTCGGGCTTTGTCATGCTCGCGAGCTTCATTGCTTGGAATCATCCCCTTGCGAGTTCCACTTGAAGACATCTAAAAATAAATAAATAAATACATATATATCATTGCAGGAACAACAATGGTGATGGAGCTAGATGAACCCAAAACAAAATTTTTGAAGAAAAAGAAGCCTCACCTTGAACTGTTGACGAGATAAAGAACGGGGAGAAAGGCTGATGATTTCGAGAAAGGATTGTGGGTCCTGGTTGCTTGAAAGCTTGAAACGCTTGTTTGCTTTGGAAGAAAGTGACAGATGAAAGAAGAAAATGGAAAGGGGCCAATGACTTATATAGACAAGTAAGCGTGAGTCCCAACCGTTAGATCTTGGAAAGTGTAACCGTCATAGATCTGACGGTGCAGCGCAGAACGGGGCTTTGGAAATCATGCAGCCGTCAGTTGAAGGACGTGCGCATTAAATGTACGTGTAAAGGACGTGCAGACGTCGTTTCAGTTACCATCTGCATGATCGCCACGTGTCGCAACTGAAAAGGTGGAATTTGAAAGTGCACAAAGGCGGTTACAAAAGTAAGCGTGACAAGGAAGCCAACTTTTACCAGCAATTCAAGCTCCCAGCTCGCTAAAGCAAACTGAGAAGCTGGGGGGCTAATGTTATGCATATTTTTCGGACTCAGTAATTGGGCTGGTAAAAGTCCAATTTAGGCCCATTTAAGACCCGATAAGAAGACCCAATGAGGTCAGTGTAGTCAAAGCCCATCAGATGAGGCCCAGTATTGACTCAAAGGCCATCGAGATTTCCAGCTGGCATCAACAGACCCATAAGTGTAGTCAGGTCGCAGCTCGCCGCCTGCGCAGCTCGTCTCTCAGCGAGCTCGAGATTGGGATCACCATGACACGTCAGCTCGCTCAGACACGTGATAAGCATCATATCTTCCAGAGCAGGCAGTTACCAAGTTCAAACGTGATTCTCTCTCCAAATATGGCAATTGTCCAATCAAACCATGATTCCCTCGTCAGATATGGAGATCAATTCAAATTCAAAATCAAGTCAACATTATCTTGAGATAAATATAGTAATTTCCTAATATTATCTAAAAATATTAGGAAGCATAATTAATTTATAATTCTTTTCCTTATTTTTCTCAATTGTTTAGGGAATGTAATTAATTCAGGATTCTCTTCCTAAATTTTGCTACAATCAGAATTGTAACACTTCTTTCCCTATAAATAGGGATCAAGATCATTGTAACAAGACACACAATATTCAATAATATACTGTCACTCTGCAGAATTAAAGAGACAGACAGTCGTGGACGTAGGCCAATTATTGCCGAACCACGTAAAAGCTCCGTGTTCCTCGTTTGATCCTCTTTTTGTGTCTTTGTCTTTCCTTGGTATTTGTGCTTTCTCACATTGATTGCAGGTATTGGGCATTGATTACTCGTCGACTGAATTCCAACGTCGACAGAAGGGAAGAAGAGGATCAAGAAGCTTTGGATCAAGATTTGGAGAGTTAAGGGTTAGGGTTTGATCATCAAAGTTGATGAAATGGATTGGTTTTCTTAGTTTAAAGTTGTAGTTGGTTAAGTTATAGTTTATTGAGTTATTTATGTGTGATTATTTGGTTTACCATGAAGAGGATGATGAAGTTGTCATATACTAGTTTATGATTAAATTATAAAAATAGAGGTGATGGAATTATTTGGATGATTAAATAAAGTGATATGTGAAGAATTATGATGAAGGAAATGAAACCTTGGAAAGAAATATAAATTGATTGTGTTGTTGGATATATACACATATATTAGTGTATGGATCATTGTGTTGTTACATGAATTTAAGTTGATTTTAATTGTTTGAAGAAGTGATATAAGGCTTGGTAATGAATTTAAAGTGATTGGAATTAAAAAGATGCAAGAAAGATGGAAATTTCAAATTTTGGATGTTAAGGTGTTCAATGTAAAGAAATGATTCCTAAAGTGTTATTCAATAGTTTAATGTATTTGGATGATGGTTATAAGGTGTTTTAATGCTTTAATACTAGAGAAATAACTTGAAATGGATGTGAGAATATAAGTTGGAAAGTTGATGGAGTTGTGAATTCATTGAGAAAAATATATTGAGAGATATATCAAATGATTAGTTAGTATAGTTTTATTGAAGATTTATGTGGATGAATGATGGAATCATTGAATGAATTTTTATAGGTGAAGTTGATGGTGGAAATGTGCTTGTAAGATTTGGAAGCAAGCATCAAAAAGGGAAGTGTGGAATAAGTGGTAGTTGTGAAGAAAAATAGTGAGTGGTTATATTTATATTTAAAGTGTTTATGAGAATTATTAAGTTACCATGAATTTATTTAATTATTACTTTAATGAAAGAATTTATTTTGTGATTGTAAAGCTACTTTATCATGTGATTTATTTTTATATGAGTTGCCTTAAATGTTAAGATTATATTGTAATTGTAAGTATTTTTAAGTAAAGTAAATTAGTAGTTTTGAGATATATGCATGCATGAAATTAAGTTAATGAGATATTTCAAAAAAATCAATTTCAATTATAAAGTTGAGATTTGAAAAGGAAAGTTACAAATATTATAAAAGAGATTTTAGATGCCTTTGGTTTACCCTAGCCCCCAAAAGATTACCGGCCGAAGTACTGTATACGTGTATGGCAAGAGTAGTTGGGAGAGTCAGTCACTAACTTGGGAGGGATTGAGTCTGAGTCAGTGAGTCGCCCTCTGCACGTATATGGTAGCATAGATCTGCCTGATGTTGGGAGGGGATTCGCGACCCCAAGAGTCTTCCCGCATCTGCGACTACACCTAGTAGCATTCCCAAGCTCTTGTGGCGTTGAGAGATTCCATCACAATGGGCTAAGTTTCCCTGGGTTGCCTTTGGCGAGATAAAAGAGAAAAGTACGTCAATAGACGTAAAGTTTATTAAATTAGAAATTATTTCCAGTTTCGAGAAATAAAGAAAAGTTTATAAGAATTAATAAGTTTTTGTAAATTTAATAAAGTTATTATGAAATTTCAGCTTTATAAATTATTTCGGGAGGACATATTTATGTATTTTAGAAAAGGAAATTTTAGTTAACAGTTAGCCGCTCACTGAGTTTTTATACTCACCATTTTTCTCTATGTTTTTGAAAAATTCTCCCCAGGTGCAGGAGCGAGCCGTAGATCAGATGAAGCTCCTTCGGACGCGTAGGTGGACTCACGCAACGATCTCACTGCATAGTTTTATTTTTGAGAGCGTATGTCATGCATTATATTAAATGGTTGATGAAAATAGTTGTAAATAATATTTTGGATTGTATATAGCTTTTTGTTTCTATAAAATTAAATTATATATTTATATAGACTAAAAATGAAGTATAGTTATGGATTTTAAATTGAAAATGTTTGTGGTTGGATTGTGGAAATGATTTGAGGGCCTGAGGCCTAGTAGTGGAGAAATGTTTGATATAGAAGTGTTAAATTTTGAAATTTACAGGGTGGCATATTTGAAAAACAGTCATTATACTACCCAAATTTTTATAAACCCGTTTTATAAATGTTTAAAATAAAAAGAAAAATTTTTCCCGCGTTCCCGCATTTACAGAAAGTTTTAGAAAGTAAACGGCGTAGCTTTACGGGAACCTTCCAGTTGGATCAGATATCCTCTAGAGGGCTACTGTAAGGCGGCTGGTAGGCCTAGTAGAGAGAGGGGCCTGTTAGCACGTCGTTGATGATAGTTTTACCAGAGGGTTACATAGCAGCCATCATCTCCTTCACCAGTCCTCGCGGCGCTTGCCGCTTGGCTTGTGTCTCAACCACCTTCAGATCCGCCGCAGATTCCGACACTGTATGGGACAGCTTCCTACCTCCTAAGTACGTGTCTGCCATCTTAGAATCTGAGCCTTTTGTGTCCTCGTCCTCGAAGAAAAGCTCTACCTACGTCATGTCACAACCCAGTTCTAATTAACAACGGCAAGCTGGTAAATTTCACACGATATTTGATTTATTGAAATTTTGTTTGTTTGTGTTTATGTAAATTTATGTCTAGTTATGATGTATAAGGTTGAAATACATCTATAATTCGAAAATATGAGTAGAACAAACTCGGATGATAATTGAATCAGGAATTTGAGGATGATTTATTTGTGTAGAAACTGAGAATCTTATATGGAAATCTGATAGGTTTATTGTGAGATTGGATTTATTTTTTTTATTTTGCATTTTTAGGTTGATTGTTTGGGAAAATATATTACAAACAACCCTTTTGAGTGTCTTTGATTTGGAGGAAAAATTGAAGATTTGTTATGAATTTGTGATTGTTTGATTGGAATATATATTATATATATATATATATATATATATAACAGAGCTTTTGGTTGGACAAGCCGAGCAGGAAGAAACGTTACATGATATCCCATAAAGAACTCAAGATTGTATGGGGTGATGATACTCGCTATTATAAATGGGTTTCTTTACCGGAGGCCAGGTATGGTTTTATCTCTAAATCTTGTTATATAGTGATGTTGATTGACCACTTATAAAAAGGCAAAAAATCTTAAAAGCCCTCTTAAATCTCTAGACTCCTTAGTTTCATTTTCAAGAGCATTTTTGATAATATTCTGAAAAACAAAACAGGTTTCCGGAGGTATCCGAGCTGAGAATGGTGTGCTGGTTTGAAATTCGTGGTGAGATTAGTACTTCGCTTCTGTCGCCCATGACAACTTATGTAGCTTACCTCGTGTTCAAGAAAGCATTGGAGGACGGTGCTTCTAGATTTGAAGATATTCCGGTAGAAGTCACTGTTGGACTTGCTGGTAGTGATGGCCAAAAACAAAATGTTTATTTGGATGCCGGTAGTGATCATGGCTCCTTCGCCAAAAAAAGAGGAGATGGGTGGTTTGAAAGTGAATTGGGTGTATGTCTCTGGATGTGATGAAGATGGTGAATTGTCTATATCTATTTTGGAGACTGAGAGTGGTATGTTGAAGTGCAATCTCATTTTCCAAGGGATCGAGATTAGGCCCAAAAAAGAGTACACAAATAACTAGGAGGCTTAATTAGATGATTTTTTATTTATGGATTTTTATGTAATTATTTTATTTTAGTTTATTTAGTAATATAGTATTATGTGTAAAATAATTTTCTTTAATGAAAAAGAAAAGAAAGTATATATTTGTTAACAGTGTTGAGGCAGTCATTCTAAGGGCTCATTTGATTTTAGGTGAGACTAGTGCCACCTGGAAGACATCTCGCTACACCTGTTTGCTTCAAATACCCAATAGCAAATATAAAAATAATATTTTTACTTTATACAGTCATTGTTGTTTGAATATTTATTGTTATTCATCATTCTTCTCTCTATGTTATCATTTGTTTTTTAAAGTAATTCTTCTTTTTAATTCATTGAGATTGTGAATTTCCAATAAGATTGTAGTAAAATAGATAGATTCATTATTTTCAATGTGGTTATTATTTATTTACTCTCTGAAATTGAAAATAATATCAAACCACCCTTGGTTTTGAAATAATAGTAAAAACAATCTAATTATTAAATGGAATAGTGAATCCATTAGTTTTGAGGGTGAAAATGTCATTTGACCTTGATGACATATATGGATGATAGTTACAAACCATTTGTTAAAATTTAATTAAATAAAAAAGGAAAAAAATAAAAATAAAATAAAAAAAATTTTCCATACCCATCCATGCCTCTTTGTCATCTCTTATCACCACCCATTACTCTCTCTCTTCACTACTACTCTCTCTCTCTCTCTACCATTACTTTCTCTCTCTCTCTCTCTCTCTCTCTCCCTCTTCTCACCCAATCACTATCACCATTCAAAAACCTAACCCCATCACCATTTAACACACCACCCTAACCCATCGTCGTCGCTCTCCTTTTATGTCATTGTTGAGTATGATTATACGAGCGGTGATGTTGGTTTGTTTTTTGATGGGATCTTCAATGTGGTGTTCATAGCGCACTAGTTCGCGAAAGAGATGAAACAACAGGTTGTGTGCCATTGTGTCAAGTGGTGAGACAATGTGGAGTTGGATCAAATGGTCAGGTGCTGTTCTCGATGTAGTTCATGGAGGAGATGGAGAGGACGATAAGAAGCGGCGATTGTGTGCTGTTTGCGAGCACTATTCTTAGGTTTTTTGATTACTAGATGAGTGATTGTTAGGTTTGTGGGTTTGATGTAATAAGATAAACTTTTAATTTAATTGTGGGTTTGATGTAATAAGATAAACTTTTAATTTAATTGTGGGTTTGATGTAATTGTAGAGATTAATGGGTTTTATGTATCTGAAATTTGGGTTTGATATAATTGATGAAATATGGGTTTTGATGTAATTGAATGAAATCTGGGTTCTTTTTGTGCATATGAGCTTTTGATGTAATTTGTTGAAATTTTGGTTTTGTTTGTTAGATGTGTGTTTTGTTTTGTTTTTTGGTTTGATATGAGCTTTTGATGTTATTATGATGTAATGAAATCTATTTAATTTTTTTTTGTTTAATGTAATTTTAGTTTGTTTTTCATTTATGAGTTTTTTCTTATAATTTGAATTTTGAAGATTTGGCCCAAATCTTCTAACTTTGAAGATTTGTTACCTAGATATTCGTCTTTTGGTTTTAATTTTTTTTTTAATTTTAATTTGAAATATTGAAGAACAAAAGCTTGAAAATCGTCTTCTCTCAAAAACCTAAAAGTTAGCTATCCTAATAAACTTCTAAACAAAACCTAGACTAGTCAACTCGCACTCCCAAAATCTAACAAACAGCTTAGAGAACAAGCTCTCTAAGGTATACAAGCATTCACTGCAATTGTACACTCTCTTCATTATGCTTGCTTATAAAAATACTCACTTTCTAAGACATAAAACTACCTAAACATTCTAAGTCACAAATACATGTAACTCTCATAAGATTTTTGTAACGCCCTCTCCCAAGTTGTACTGTAATCATGTATGAGATGAGATAAATTTTATTTATAAAATAATAAAATGGATTTTTAGAGAGTTTTGGAAGTGTAATTTAATTTTTATAGAGTTTTCGGGATGATTGGGAGAAAAAAATTTAATATTAAAAGTTGAGGGTAAAATGGTAAAAATAAAAGATTTTATAAAGAATGGCAGGATTGTAAATATGAGGAAAGGACAAGGACTTTGGGGAAAGATGAAGAATTCTCTAGAATCTGGTAAAAGCATAATTTTAAAGAAGTCCAAGGGTGGAGCTAAGTTTAACCCATGCCTATAAATATAGGTGTGTGGTGAGAGTGTCGGTGGAGGGAAGAAAAATCTGGAAAAAGAGAGAGGAAGAGAGGAGCTATCGCCGATAGAGGAAGAAGATCAGATATGTCGTTGTTATGGTCAGATTTCTGCCATTTTTGAGGAGGATCAAGCAGTTTGGAAGGCGAAGAATAGATTTAAGGAGCAGATCTGGTAAGATTTAAGTGATAAAAATGAGTTTTTATGGTTTTATGTTGATGAAAAGCTGTCAGGTAATAGCTTATGCTAGCAAGTGATATATGAAGTCTTTAATATGTAGATCTGTCGTATTGAGGCAGTAGGCGAGCGAGGAAGCAAGGCAAAAGGTTGAGTAAAAGTCTGGTAAGTGAAATCACTGAGAATGGTTCTGATTTTGTGGTAGTTTGATATTGTTTTAGGATGATTCAGTTTGTGTCGCTGAACTTGATGAGGTCGCGACCTGAGTTTTGGTGAAGAACGGATGATATGTTGTTTTAGTGTGTGAGCTGGTTGTGTCAGGGTAGGAGCTCGCGAGGTGCGAGCTGAGGGAGGTCCTCAGTGCGTTCAACTGGTTGAGATGGTCGAGCTAAGCCATGCTTGCTTCCCATCTCACCTCTGGACTGAGCTGGAGTGTGAGCTCGCAAAAAGGAGCTGAGTGAGGTCGCAGCTCATCAGGGGTGCTTGGCCGAGCTGGCCTAAGGCTGTAGCTTGCAAAAGCGAGCTGAGAAGTATGAAGAGCGACCTGAACTCGAGGAAGATCTCAGCTCGCTAAGGAGCGAGCTGAGCAAGCTCGCTAGGATTTGGGTGCCTTCAGCTCGGGTTAAGCTGGGTAGAGTAGGAGCTCGTTGAAGTTACGAGCTGGGTGAGCTGAGGTGCGAGCTCGCAGCTCGAGCTAGACTGACAGTATTGCAGTCCTTAGTAGCTCGATTGGATTAAGAGTTAGAGAATAATTTAGCTAGCTAAGTGAAAGTTTCGTTTGTGAATAAGTGTAGGTGACAGCGAGCTGAGGGAGGAGGTCGCTAAGGAGCTTGCGAGAGCATTGATGCAAGTGAATAGGACAACAAGCAGTGAGTGTGAAAAGATTTTCTTTATGTTAAAAAAAAAAAAAAAAAAAGAGTTAAGATTTTCCATGACTAATGGAACAACCCAAGCTTATTAGTAGATAGACCTTCTAGCATTAGACCCGGCCGGTATACCCCACAGTGTAGAGCAAGTATTGGGAGGGTTAGTCTACTAACATCGGGGGATAGAGTCTGTCCTGTCTGTTGAGTCGCCTTCTATACTGTGGGGTATTGTCTCGCTTGCGGTGTGCGATGATAGTTCCGCCACGCAGTAGCGAGGTGTCTTTGTAGCTTTGTCACAGTGTGCGATGATAGTTATTCCGCCACGTGACTCTCCACACTGAGCGGAGCTGGTCTACCCGTTCATGTGGTTGTAGCTTTCCTTGGGTTCCCCATTAGTATAGATTTTAGTACACATTTTAGTAAGATCAACATACCATTGAAAAGCAGATTTCAGAAAGAAATTGTTTTAGAAAAAGTTTTTGAATTTCTACAGGAAATTTATAAAACTCAAGGTTTTGAAAACAAATCCTTTTTAAAGAAAAATGTTTTCAGAAGGTATTTATAAAATTTAAATTAATCAAACTCTCGCACTCACTAGGCTTTATAACTTACTTTTATTTTCAAAACTTTCCAGGTGCAGGTATAAAGAATCAAGGTACCAGTCCGCAGCAATCCAGCTAGGTGGGTCAGACCACTGATGACGCAGCATTTCATTTTGTGACCATTGGGTTTTAATGTTTTTATTGATCATGCTATTAGACGTCTTTTAAAGATTGAACAATATTTTGTGGATATTTTATGTAATCACGTTGATATGTCTGCTTTAATTAATGTTATTAGCTATAATTAGAAAAATGTTTTTCAGATACACCTTTAAGCAAGTGGTTTATAGATACGGGTTCGCTCCACGACGCCCTTTTAGGATTTGATATTTAGATTTCAGAAGGGCCTCGTGGGGTGCTCGGCAGGACCGCCGGGTCCATTAGAGGGATTCCGGGTCGGGTCCTGTCAATTTTCTCATTCATGTTCTGCACACAAAACTGCACACTTTATGAATTCAATCAACCTTTTATTCAGATATGTGCAGAAATTTTTCTGTAAAAGAAAAATAAATAAATATGTTAAAAGAATGGATATGTAATACTCAGTAAATAAATGCCACATTAAAAAATAAATAAATAAAATCAACAAAAAAGTAATGAGATAAATCCTATCTTCTAGCTTTAACCATATCCTTTTGACTCCTCACTTCTTGTTCAACCAAACTTGGTCAGTCTTGACTTATGCTACACCTGCACTTCAATTGACCAATTTATATTTTACAAAATAATGAGAGATAAACTTCAATTAGAAAAGGATTTGCCTACAAGGATAAAGACAAACATATTTTTTATTCTAAAATATCTTTCATTAATCCCCTATAGATATATGATGAAAATAAACATTTATCATAACCTAGGCAAATAATCACAGAATTAATCAATCAAATCTCATCATTCATGAAATGAAGTCAAATTATGAAAGTTGCTATGAATTTCACAATCAGTCTTGCAGACATGATTGTTATGACACATTCTCAGTTGTTGTAACAATGCCTCAGCTGTTGTAACCACTCTTCAGGCTTTGTAACAACCAAGTGACAGTAGACACAAACTTTGTTTTGGTCAACTAGCTAGAAACCAATTTTAAACCATGAATTTGATTTGGTCTTATAGAGCTATTGTGCTGCCATTTTTTCCTTAAAAAAGACCTGCATAAAAAATGTTGACTAGAGATAAAGTAACTCAAATAAAATCAACTATAAAATAGGAGTTTCATTCTTATTTAATAGATTTGATAGAATTTGTCCATAACAAAGTCTAGATTCATCCATAAAGCAAAGAACTAATTTAGTCAAACCACATTTGCAATTAAGGAGTTAGATTCACATCTAAAACTTACAGAGAAAGAAAAAAGATATTTCTAAAGATGTTTCTAAAAAGAATATCTCAAAATAATTTCTTTATCTAAACCGAAAATTTCATATTTTATAAATAGAAATTTGTAAAATAAATCACAAGATTTATCCAAGAGATGAAATCTCTAATTTGGTTAAAGAATAAATCAAAAATGATTTTTCACATAAAATAGGGATAATTCCAAATATATTTTCAAAAAATTTATCCCAAATAAAAAAATATATCTTCCAATAAAAGGAAAACTCCAATTACTAAAAAGATATTCATAAAAAGAGATTATCTACAGGCGAGATAGTCGGTAACGAGTTCTTAGCTATTCACCGAGTACTCATCGAGTACTGTTCACCGATGGTCAAATAGAGTCAAGCCTTATTCTTAGGGTATTTTAGGTCTCTTTTCATTCTATATGGGTACAACAAAATTGGCATAATATAGCATGAGATTAATGCTATAATATGTAATAGATAGCATTTTAACTGATGCTATCACAGCCCATGCTATAAAAAGTCCCCTTTCATTTATAGCAATTTATAAATGCTATGCATTATGTTCCGAAAAGCTATTATAGGTGCAATCACAACTTTTTGTTAATGCTATAATTGTGTTTCCATTGCATTTTTGAAATGCTATAAATATTTGATTAAGTTAGTAGCTTTTCCATGTTATAACATTTTTTATATGCTATGAAAACTATTTGATTGCAATTTATAAAAGTTATAAATAATGTCCTTAATACTATTATTTTTTACATTAAAAAAAATCAAATTTCATTATATATTAATTATGAATATTAGAATTCTTCTAAATACATATAAAAGAATATAAACATAAAAAAGTTCAAGCCATTCCATAAAGTACCAAAATTATTACATTGTCCATCATATCAATGTACGAGATTTCATGATAGCTACATATCAATTATAATTAAAGTAATTAAATATGAATTCTTCATATACAAAAATATAAATCTAAATTAAAAAGGTTGTCCCATAATCTACAAAACTGAAAAATCAGCCACCATTCATCTTCAACATATGTTCAAAAACTTGTATCCCCATTTTGACAATATTCAATGCGTTGACAATGTTGTGTCCACGTATTTAATTACAACCTGAATTGATGATTTTGAAAGAATTAAAAAACAATAGTAATAAAGCAAAATTTGTTCAATATTCAATACTAGGAACATCAAAAGAAATAAATAAATATTATAAGTTGCTTGAATAACCGTAACTTTCTACACCAATTAACCACATATGCAAAAAGATCTCCAACAACATATATTCAAACCAAAGAATTTCAACTCCCAAACATGTAATTGTTTCATCATTTTTTTCCATGTATCATGCAATAAAATATATTACTTATAATTGAAATCACCAAGAAATAAAGTAGATAAGCTCATAGAAATGAAAATGAAAATAAACTACCTAAACAAAAGACATGATCCAAAGTCAATTTGCAAAATCCATATTAAATTCAACATATATTCAAGCCAAAACAGTTCATCTTCCAAACATATAACTATTTCATTATTTTTGCCATGTCTCATTCTAGAAAGTACATAATTTAAAACTAAATGATCAAGCAATATAAACAAATTTAAGCACATAGATGAAAATGAAAATAAATTACCTAAACAAAATAGATGATCCACAGTCAATTTGTAAAATCCATATCAACTTTGTCAGCTGGTCATGCAATTGTACTACCCACAAAATCTTCTATAGAAGTCATTTATGATGTAGGCCTCCATGAAAAGGCATCAAATGAACAAAAAGAACACATGAAAGCATGAAACGAACAAAAAATTCACAAGAATAAAACAAACTTTCAACCTTCCCAATACATGAGATGCTTTTATTGCTCATCTTCATTTTTTCTCTCAACAGCCTTGAATGTAAACAGACAAACCAATCCCTATCATACAGCTATATATAACCTCACATTCAAATCTCAATCAAAATTAAAATTAAAGTGATGAGTCATTGCAGTTATCTATGTAGAGAACCAGTAACAAACACACCTATTAGTTTACATTTTCTTTAATCTGCACTAATATTTATAATTTTTATTAATTATTTTTTTTACTATTGTGTTATAATAAAACTATGTTTTGGATAAAGATGGGGACAAACATAGATCGAGAAGTTTTCTTGAGGGGGGCCAAATGGTGGCCAGCACACCGGAATATTGAAGAAGAAAAGAATGAAGAGCAAACACCAGTCAAACCTTAAATATTTGTTGGTTGAAAACTGGCAATCTATTCATGGTTAACTTAACACTAGGTATTCATTTTCAAGAAAAAAATCTCCAAAAAGAGAAAAATAAGTGAAAAACCTTTAGAAGCACAATTGTCATGAGTGAAAATGGAAATGGGGATTGAAAATCTGAAAATTAATTATAATAATAAATAATGGCTCATATAAGCACCACACTCACATGCCAAGGACTACACCTCATAAGGAGTAATACCATTTTGAAAGACTATAAATTAAGGATAGCATAGGAAGACAAATGGAAAAAGGAATATGCAAACAAATCCAAGAGAGTAAGACAATTAATCGGATGCAAATACCAACTGTAATATGAAAAAATGAACAAGACTAAGCTATTGACATCTTAAATTATATAATCAATATATGGGCATTGATTACTGTACCATCCTTATTGTAGCCTAATTAATAGAAGTTGTATTTTGTGTCCAATAGGGTGTCTAGAATGAAAAGATAGATCAACATATATCATGATCTAAATAGTTGAATATTTAACCCCTAACCTTGTTAAAACCTTCATATGTCAAAAAAAAAAAAAAAAAAAAAAAGGTCTTTGTTCATTAACTAAAGTGCTTGAGTTACATAATTATTTCGATAAAATCATATAAAACTGAAAAATGCAAATGTAAATGCAGATCCCATCATTTAATGTAATCTAATGTTGTATTCAACAACAAAAAAACACACTGAAAAGAAGCAATTGAAATTAAATTTCACAAGTCGGACCTATAAAACATTTCAGTCAAGAGTACTTACTCATTATGATATACATTTTCTGATTTTCCACAAAGCCTGATAACTTGAAACACAAACGACCAAAATTCATCTTTCCATAGACAAAAACAAACTAAGAGTTCACAGTGAAGCTAAAACAGCAGATGAAAATCATAATAATATTAGTACCTAAATGAGAGCACTAAAGATAGCGAAACCCATGTAGAGGTCGATGATTTGCTACATCCAAATTCAAACGGATTCGGTTAATTAATGAATTGAAAATAGAGATAGAAAATGTATGAGAAGCAAACCTTGAGAATGGTGGGAGTGGTGGCATAAGCAGAGAGAAGCGAGTGGAGAAGAGTTTCAGCATCTTCACTAGTCGATCTCGCCATTTGCAATAATCAGGATGCGTGCAAGAAATGACATACTACCAGAGCCTATTCCACCTGAAACCTATATTTGAAACTCGTTATCAGGAAAACAACAGACTGACTAACACACAACGCATCCACCAAGTGCAAATAATGTCATAAAAAGGACATGAATTTACTTTCGTAAGGAAACTGTTGAAGGCAAACTCTGTAAGGTTTTTAGAACTTTCTCTACCTTACCATCACTTTTTCTGGGCTTCACTGCTCTAGGGATGGAATCCAATACCCATAGCTGTTTTACATCAGAAAATAAAAAAACAAAAAAATGTCTCATAAACTTTCTCATGTAACTAAAAATGATCCCCGGTGAGAAAATTTGAAAATTTTCACTAAACTACTGACATAGCATAGATCTCTTGCTTCAGCAAAAAGGAGTATCTTAGTTTTCTTTTAGCCATGCCATTTATATCTATGCCCTTACTCTGGACTCTAGAAAATTTTGCAACTTTTAGTACAGAACATATGTAAATCAAAACAAAAAATTTTGAGTACGCAAAAAGTTTCCACAATTTAAGTATGATTGAAATTTAAAACAACCTACTTTTGGAATAAGATAATCAAAGATGAAAATTAGACACACGGATGACAAAATAAACTGAAATTCTCTTTTATGAGCCCTCTTCTTCAATATAAATAGGATTCATATACAGTAGTGAAAAACAAAAAGTCATTTCCATTATCAATCAAGTTTCCTTACAACCACTTTAAATACAAATTCTATTAAGATAACTTACCAGATATTAAATCATATATAAACATGAATGAACTACAAAAGACATAAATAGAAGAGGTCAATTTCATTGAATACCAGTTGATACCAAAGAATTAAGCATAGCGTTGCAATGTAGCAGATGCAGATTTCAGAAAATTTTTCAAGGTGTGTCTGATATAATGAATCACATGTAGAATAAAACAAAGAGTGAAACCTATTTAGGAGATGCAGCGGATTGACCGTAAATGGCACAAGCATAGATCTAGGCGAAGTGCAAGATGACCTTGCCACCCATGGAGTGGCCAATCACAACATCAAGCCAAGCCCAGCCTTTAGCTTTCACCAAATTGGCCAAATCATTTGCAGCATTTGCTATGTCATGAGGCGACTCTAGTCCTTCTATCTCCACTGACCTCCTGTAGTTCCTCAAATCCACTAAAACCATCCTCCACTCTGATCATACAATCAAGATTAAAAAATAATTCAAGTTTATAATAATAGAAAATTAGCAGTGATTGTAGTATTGGATGAAGGAGAGGGTTTAGAGAGATTGGAAGCGAGGTTGCAAGAGGAGGACTAGTTACGGCCAGATTCGAATGAGGATGAGAATGGAGACGGAGAGACCTATGAAAAAGGGGGAAATCAGAATGTAGAGAGCCAGAGATGGTATTGGCTTGCAAGTGAATATGGTGTGGTTTCTTGGTTCTGACTTCTGAGATATTGAAAAATAAGAGATTACGAGAACTTGAAAAATTGGGATAAAAATTAAGCGGGTTTCTCATTCTCTTTCCCGCTATTGGATTTTGTGAATTTATATTTATTGCATATTTAAAATGCTATAATATTTAAATTACACTAATAAATTTTTTGGTAACCGTGTAACATTCACCGAATGCTATGTTATTATCATTAAAAAATAATAAAAAATCAAGTGTTAGTACTCAATAGCATTTTATATCAAAATGCAATTGTTGATGGGAAATATATTGCATTTTAAAAAGAATGCTATTAAGCAATGCTATAAGATGTGGAATTTGTTGTAGTGGTAGATGCCTTTTCTACCAATCTATCACCTGTAGCCAAGGGGAAAATCATCTTACCAAGGGGACGAAGCTCTCCTTGGCTAAAATAGATCTAAGGATCCAAGGGGATCCCATGAAATTCACCCTTTTTTCTACATTGTATCTCATTTACCAACTCATTGTCAATGAAAGATCTTATCCCCTTGTCTCAGTAGACATTGAGTTCCAATTGTAATTCAATCATTTATTGTTGGTGTGATTGGTATAGGCAATTTTTGCATCAACATATCTAAATTCTCTTTTATAGAGGAATGAGATAACATACTTGGTTTCTTCCCAGATATTTTGGTCAATCCAAATAATTTCCTAAATAGTGAGAAATATAGACATTTTAGATTAAATAACAAAATAATTGAATGCAGTTTTCCACAATCATTGACAAAAAAATTCGTGTTAGGTAAATAGATAGATTTAATTACCATCTACTTTTATGACAAAGTAATACAATTAAACTTCCATTCATGCAAGGCACCGACATCAAGATTTAACATGTAGTTGGATTCTTATAAAAAAAATGCATATTATGCATATTTAAGTGGTTGGTATCTTTCCATTGATATATAGTCAAAGTTTAAGTCTCACAATCGAGGGCAGACGTAGCATAGAGCTAGGAGGGGCATGTGCACACCCTTCTCCCCTTCCCCCCCCATCTCAGTTTTATGAAAATTTATTAGGCATATGATGCTAATTATTAGATATTTAAATATATAAGTGAATTGATATATATAATTTCAAAGTAAATATTATCGTCAAACGTTAAATGGTCTGATGGTAGGAGGTGTGTGTTACCTTTTTTTACCAGTATGGTCCTTGGTTAGATCCTCACTTCAGCTTGTCCTTTTTCTCTTTTTTTTTAAGGTAATAAATAGATGCCTCCTACTGCCAACGTGGCCCATGGTTCCATCCTTAACATGTCCTCTTTCTATTTATTTTATTTTATTTTTTAAAGGTTAAACATGTCCTCTTTCTTTTTTTTTTTTTGAAATTTCTTTTAAAGTTTAAACATGTCCTCTTACTATTTTTTTTTAAAGGTAAACCTAAGTTGTAAAAATAAATAATATAGATATTTACCAATCGAGTAAATCTTCAAACTTGGAGTGTTTTGACTTTGAAAATTTTTATAACCTAGAATGAACTGTAAACATATATATGTTTTTAATTTATGAAGCATTATTGTTAATTATCACAAATTATTATTATTATTTTTATTGCAAACTATATTTTATTTATATAAACTATTAACTAATTTTCCTTTAATTTTTTAATCTTTTGGGTTTTTTTTTTTTTTCACATCTTGTTCATAACTTAGTGAATGCTATAAATTTATTTCCATTCTTTACTGCTAATGCATAAACTCATCAGTGTTTTAGTATTATTTTATGGACTCATTAAAATAATAGAGGTTATCATAATCAAATTTTAAAAATAAAAATATGTTAAACTAGGTGTAATTTACACATCTATTTATAGTTTAAGTAGTTAGTATACTTTCTTCTCACATTCGTGATAGAAGTTTGAGTTCCATAATATATATTTAACAATATACATAAAGAGTTTTCTCTCTCTTTATATTATAAATTTCACAAATAAAAAACTAATATGATCTATAATTGTTTTTGTCTTAATTAGTTTTTAATTTTTTTTACTTTGTTATAAAGTGCTTTCCTGATATAAATGTTTGGGTCCACCAGTGTTCATAATACATATTTATAAACATGTGGGTGGGTAGAATTTTTTTTTTTTTTTGTTCCTGTGTTATAAAAGTATATTTATGTAATTACAGTTTGCACATAATGTTTAATGTTGATAATTCCAATATATTTTTGATAATCAGTATCAACACATTTATGACTACCAAAAAAATAAAAAGGAAAAATTACTTTAATGTTAGAATCTGGTTTCTAGAAGGTTCAAATATCACAAAGCAATGTTATTAATTTATACAACCAAGTAGTCGATTGTCTCAAGAAATCGATGATTATTGTAAAGAATCGATTATTATTTTAGTTAATAGATCATACGCAACAAACTATCATATAATGGAAAAACATGCATGGAAATCTTGTAGGTTTTTTTTTTTTTTTTTTCCAATTACTGATAGAGGTCGAAGATACATATGTTAGGAAATTAGCAAAAATAAAAGTGGTGTCAATGCTACATTGGAAACAAAACAAGGGAAGTTGGATTTTGAAGGCTATAAAAGGAGCTCAAGATCTTGGTTAAAATTCCTTTCTTATTCTTCTTATTTTATAGTGTAGAAAGGTACGAGTCTATGTATGCTTAGGAAACTGTAGGTGTATTGGGGCTATGGGTTGTGAGAAAATAGTTTGTGTGATTATAATAATTTTTCACATAGTGAGTTTCTTTTTGAGGGTCATGGTTTTTCTTCTATTTTGGAGTTTTCCACATAAATTCTTGTGTTGGTATGATTGTTATTATTTTCTATTTTATTTCTTTATTATTTATGATATTCTTATAAGAGGCAGGTTTTCAGAGAATGTATTGGAAAATCAATTTTTTTCCTAATAAGTAGTATAAGAGCCTGGTTGTGTGGTTAGTAAGGTGTCAGATGTTTTAGAAAATTCTTAGTATGCTTTGTGTTTACAACATTGTCTGATCTTTCATATCAAAAAAGAATTGTTCTTGGTTGCTGAAAAGAAATGTGGTAGTATGAAAGTGCATGTCTGGGAAAAATTCTAGCTAAGGAAAAACTTGGTATTTAACTATATCCATTATGACCGACCTCTCTTTCTTAGGAATTTACTTAGTGTACTATTCACGGACTACGTGCACTATTTCAGTATATAGTTATGTCGAAGTTTTCAAGCCTTATAAGGGTTTGATGTGGAGAAATTTGATGGAAAGATTAATTTCGGCTTGTGGCAAATGCAAGTTAAAGATGTATTGATACAATCTGAGTTACACAAGGCATTGGAAAAGAAATCAAGCCTTGTTCTTCACAAAAATTCCAGTAAAGCTTAGGTATTTGAAGGGATCCCATAGAATTCACCCTTATTTCTACATTACATCTCATTTACCAACTTTATGTCAATAAAAGAACTTATCCCCTTATGTCAATAGACATTGGGTTTCAATTTTAATTCAATCATTTATTGTTGGTGTGATTAGTGTAGACAATTTTATATCAACTGTTGGTGTCGTCTATTAGGAATGGCACTAAAACGTTATGATATACTAAAAAACATACAGGTTTAGCGAGAAGCGAAAGAGAAATGGCAAACCACGCAAGGCATAGAATCGGAGGACTCGTGGAGGTTCCGATGGAATAGGGTTCAGGCGCACCAATATCAGAGGCCTAAAGGAAGGGGTTCGAACTATCAAAGTAAGGGCAAAGGAAACAAAGAGAAAACATGGATGAGGGAGCTTGAGAATGCATAAGGATAACCAAACTAGAGTAGAGATAGACTGTTGCCAGACAAATAAAAAAATATTACGGAAGGGCAATAGCAACTATGAGATGAGATGATCCAAATGCTAGACGCCATCCGTCGAGCTATAGAAGCCCAAACCAAGGGACCATAAGATAGTATACCAGAAACCACTATGATTCCTGTATGGCCTCCCTCAACGTGAAAGCTAGGAAGGCCTACAACAAGTGAACTTATGCATAACACTCTTAAGGAGGAAACTTAAGACGAGCCTAAAACAAACCTTCCTCAAATGGAGCAAAAGACGATTCCAGTGGAAACTAATGGCTTGAGCACTAGTGGGAATGAAGAGCTAAGGGAAAGACAAAACAAGGAGAACCAAGAAATATAATAGGAAGGATAAGCTCAAGCCGTGACCTCTTAGAGGAATTGGTTCACATCATGAATACACCGAAGCAGTAATGAGCCGCACAAATGGAAAAGGCGCTCCAAAAGCTGAGAAAAGAAACAGTGGAGCTGCAAAAGAACAAAATGAAACTAGCAAGCCAAATCCCATAAAGGTGTTTGATCAGCTCCTAGTCAAACACATAAGGATGGCAAACTTGCCAAGAAGGTTTAAGATGCCTCAGTTGTAGTGATAAAAGGGGTAGATGGACCTAGTGGCACATGTAGAAAATTTTCGTGAATAAAGATCATCCAAGGGGTGATGGAAAATGCTATGTATAGATTGTTCACCATTAGTTTGGACTGATCAACATAAGACTAATTCAAGAATCTCTCGACAGAGAGTATAGACTTCTTCGTGAATATTGCTAAGGTGCTAGTCACATGGGACAAATTCACTTCTAAAGGACCTTTCCACCTAACAGAACATCAAACAACTGGAAAATGAACTTAGAAATATTATGTAACTAAGTAACATGACTAGGTGATGCAAAAAGGAGTATTTAGTGCCCAAGACACTTGAGTCAATTTTCGGAGGAACTATGAGTTAGGATGCTATGAAACTTGTTTGAGGAAAACAATTTCATCAGTTAAAATGAGGCAAACACAAGGGCACTAAAGCAAGTCTAGACAGATGTGAAGTACTCTATTAGGAATCAAAAGGAATTGGTCGAGTCTCTAAGGACAAGCGAAAGGGGTAGAAAGTGAGATGACTGCATTCTAACGAGAATGAACATTGATAGAGAAAGACAAGCAAAGGACTAATGACACCTATAAAAGAGAAAGGTATTCTTAGAAAATGATCACTCAGGCAGATAGGAAGGGGGCTTCAAAACCTTATTCTTAGGGCATTTTAGGATTCCTTTCATTCTATATGGGTAGATGCCTCTTTCTACTAATCTATCACCTATAGTCGAGGGGAAAGTCATCTTGCCGAGCGGATGAAGCTCTCCTTAGATAAATTAAGTTTAGGTATTGAAGTGAACCCTACAAAATTCAACTTCCTTTCTGCATTGTATCTCATTTACCAACTCAATGTCAATGAAAGATCTTATCCCTTTATCTCAATAGACATTGGGTTCCAATTGTAATTCAATCATTTATTGTTGGCGTGATTGGTGTAGACAATTTTTACATCAACATATCTAAATTCTCTTTTACAGAGGAATGAAATAATACATTTGGTTTCTTCCTAGATATTTTGATCAATGCAAATAATTTTTTGGGTAGTGAGAAATATAGACACTTTAGATTAAATAACAAAATAATTGACTGCAGTTTTCCACAATCACATACTAAAAAATTTGCATTAGGTAAAAATGTATCATAGATAGATTTAATTATCGTCTACTTTTATGTCAAAGTCATTGATAAGATCCAACCTGGATTCCCTCTAAGGAACTCAACGGTCCTGCCGGGTACTCCACGAAACCCTTCTAAAGTCTAACTAATAAGACCCAAAAAAATGTCGTGGAGCAAACCCGTAACTACTAATAACTTGTTAAATTTAAAAATCATACATTTTGTAATCTCATTTATGATTTTTAAAGTGAAATGTAATATAACTAAAAGTGTCATCATTAAAATTCAAGCATCTAAAACGTGCATACATTTTCATAACATGAAATGTTATGAAATTTGTTCATAGTAAAAGATTCGCATAAATATATAATTGATATTCGAATCATAATGATGATGAATAAAACTATGCAGCGTCATCGATCGTCTGGGCCCACCTGATTAGAACGATATAATTTGGTATCGTCTCATATTCCTGCACCTGGAAGGTTTTTATAACATAAAAACAAAAACGTTATGAGCTACAAAGCTCAGTGAGTGCGCAAGTGATTCTATCTAAATTTATCTTCAATAAAATTTTTGCCTCCCGAAAACATTTTTGAAAACATTTTTTTTAAATAATTTATTTCTAAAAACTTGGGTTTTATAAAATCACTTTAAAATTCTAAAAGCTTTCATAAAGTGCTAAAATATTTTATAGTTTTCTAAAATATTTCATTTTTAAAATCTGCTTTCTCTTTCTAAAACATACTAATAGGAAACCCAAGAGAAGCTACAACCACATGAGTAGCCAGACCAGCTCCGCTCAGTGTATAGGGTTATGTGGCATAAAAACTAGCATCGTACTCCGTGACAAAGTTACAAAGACATCCTGTTACTATGTGGCAGAATTACCATCGCATACCGTATAGCGAGAGAATACCCCACAAGTATAGAGAGCGATACGACAGACATGATAGATACTATCCCTCCGATATTAGCAAGATTAGCTCTTCCAACACTTGTCATACACTGTGGGGTATACCGATCGGTTCTAAAGCTATAAGGTCTATCTATATATAAACTTGAGTCATCCACTAGTCTTTGAAATTTTTTTTTGCTCTTTCTATAATTTGAATCAAATTCTCTTTCTTGCTATAAACATAAAAGTATTAAAATATTGCATACCATCTTATAAATAAGCTATTTATTTTTATGCTAGAATATAAAAATATTTATAACCTAAAACAAGAAATGGAAAACTATAAAATGTTTGCATAATAAGTTGGAAATTATTTAATAAAACATTTACATACTCACAGCTTGCTATTCTATTACTTGAATCATGTCTGCTTCAACAACCTCTTCAGCTTGCCTGTTCACCTACACTTAATCACAATAAATTCTCCACTTAGTTCGTAGGATACTTTAAGTCCAAGTTATTTATATTATTCCTACACGTACTTTCACCCAAGCTACTACGGACTAAAGTGTTGCCAGACCAGCTCAAGCTGTGAGCTTGTACCCTAGCTCGCACAACCCATCCCTATCAGTGAGCTCTCACTTCCTCCAACTTAGCCCATCCAATATTCCAGTGAGCTCGCTCAATTCACCTTTTTCAGTGAACTGCTACCTTCTAGCTTAGCCTGATTCACGGGCCTAGCTCAACTCGCAAAGCCTTAGTCCAGCTCGGACAACCATTAATAAAGGCTTGCGATCTTACCCAGCTCGCTCTTTGCGAGCTTGCACTCCAGTCCAATCTAGACAAGTGAGACAGAGAGCAACGGACGTAGCCCAGCTCACTCCCCAATCGACCATCTTGACCAGTTGAAAATGAGCTGAGGGCCTCCTTAAACTCGCACCTCATAAGCTCCTGCTTTAACTCATGCAAACTCATTTCTAACACCTCTTTTTTCTAGGTTTTACATTTTACACGCCCATTAACACACTTCAACCTCATTTAGTTTTTCACAACATTTATCAGTTTCATTACTTCAAAATCAGTTCACAACCATAACAGTTTGTGCGATAGAAACTCAATCATTCTAAACCACAGTCAAACTACTACAGATCAAATTATTTCTCAGCTACTTCACTTACTAGTTTTTTCTTGATCTCTTGTCTTGTTTTGCCCCTCGTCTGCAGCTTTAAATCACCAAATCTACACACAAAAATCTCATTAAACACGTGTAGGCCATGACTTTTCTTTGACAGACTTCCCACCCAAAATAAAACCATGAAAACTTACTCTTACCACTCGATTCTTATCGGATCTGGTTCTTAAATTCATTTTTCCACCTTCTAGCAGCTTGATTTCCTCCAAAAATGGCAGGAAATAAGCTTGACGTAGCTGTAATTCTATCTCCCTTGCTTTATCGATAGCTCTCTCTCTCTCTACCTTTCTCTAGATTTTTCTTCTCATCTACCGATACACTCACCACTTACATCTATATATAGGCGTGGGTCAAGCTCATTTTTATCTTTAAACTTCTTTAAATTTATGACTTTACCAGATTCTAGAGAATTCTTCACTTTTCTTCAATGCCCTTGTCCTTTCTCTTTATTTATAATTTTGTCATTCTTATAAAAAAAAATTTTATTTTGTCAATTGTCCCTCAACTTTTATAATTTAAATTTATTTTTGATTCTTCCGAAAATTCTATAAAATTTAAATTTCACCTCTAAACACTTACAAATCTCTTTCATTATATCATAAATAAATGTATATCCGTACAATGCCTTATTCTGTACAGAAGTAAAACTGGGAAGAGGTGTTACAGTCATACAATTAAACTTTCGTTCATGCAAGACACCGACAACAATATTTAATAAGCAATTGGATTCTTATCAAAAGACAAAAAAAAAAAAAAAAGAGAGAGAGAAAAGAAAAGAAAATTGCATACTATGCATATTTAAGTGGTTAGTATCTTTCTAGTGATATATATGATCAAAGTTTAAGTCTCACAATTAAGGGCGGACCTAGTATAAGGTTGGAAGGGGCACGTGCCCCCTGGAATTTTATGAAAGTTTATTAGGCATGTAATGCTAATTACTATATGTTTAAATATATAACTGAATTGATATATATAATTTCAAAGTAAATATTATTATCTAATGTTAAATGGTTTAATGGTAGGAACACGTGTTATCTTCTTTTGCCAGCGTGGTCCCGAGTTTGATCCTTACTTTAACATGTCCTCTTTCTTATTTTCTTTCTAAAGGTAATGAATAGATGCCTCTTACTGCCAGCATTGCCCGTGGATCCATCCTCACATAACATTTTCTCTTTCTATTTATTTCATTTATATATATTTTTAAAGGTTAAACATGTCATTTTTTTTTTTTTAAAAAAAAAATTTTCTTAGGGGTTAAACATGTCCCTTTTCTTTTCTTTGTTTGTTCCTTTTTTTTTTTACCTGAGTTGTAAAACCAAATAATATAGATACTTATCAACTTAGCAAATCTTCAAACCTGAAGTGTTTTGACTTAAATTTTTATAACCTAGCATGAACTATGAACTTTTTTTTTTTTAATGAAATTGTTTTTTTTATCACAAACTATATCATATTTACATAAATTATTAACTAATTTTCCTTTAACTTTTCAATCTTTTGGATTTCTTTCATATCTTATTCATAACTTAGTGAATATTCTGAATTTATTTCTGTTTTTAATGCTAGTACATAAACTCACTAGTATTTTAGTACTATTTTATGGGGTTTACTCATTAAAATAATAGAGATTATCATAATCAAATTTTAAAAATAAAAATATATTTAACTAGATGTGAATTGTACATCCATTTATAGTTTAAATAGTTATTACACTTTCTTTTCATATTCACGATAGGAGTTTAAGTTTCATAATGTATATTTAATAATTTATGTAGAGAGTTTTCTCTTTCTTTATATAATAAATTTCACAAATAAAAAAGTTCATATAATCTATAAATGTTTTTATTTTAATTAATTTTTGTTTTATTTTATTTTGTTATAAAGTGCCCTTTTTATATGAATGTTTGAGTTTACCACTGCTCACCATACATATTTATAAACATATGTGGGTGGGTAGGGGTTTTTTTTTTTTTTTTTTTTCAATGTTATAAAAGTCGATTTATGTCATTGCAATTTACACATAATGTTTACTATCGATGAATTCTGATATATTTTTGACCATTAGTATCAACACATCTACGACTACCAAAAAAGGAAAAATTATTTTAATGTTAGAATCTAGTTTCTAGAAGGTTCAAATATTATAGAGCAACGTAATTAATTTATACAAAAAAGTACTTGATTGTCTCAAGAATTCGATTATTATTATTATTATTATTACTATTATTTTGATAAAAGAATTGGATTATTATTTTAGTTAACATATCATAGGCAACGAATTATCACATCATGGAAAAACATGCATGAAATCTTCTAGTTTTTATTTTTTATTTTTTTGTCTCAATTACTGATAGAGGTCAAAGATACATATTTTAGAGACTCCCTTATTATCTAGAGATGGCTTCTTTAATTTTTCAATTATTTAAAAGAATTTGGGGACCGAAGCTTTCTGAAAATTTAAATTAAATATTATATAACTAGTTAACACCTCGCCCATTTTTAATGTTAAGTTTAGTTTGATGTATTCTTATAGTTCTGCATTGCCCATTCCATGATTAATTTAGTGAAATTTATATGGATGATATAAAGTCCTTAAAGTAGATATTGTTTTTTCATCAATCCTTGACTATTTGCAATGCTTTTGCTTTTTCTTTTTCTTTTTTTCCTTTAAAAAGGAAACGACGTTTCTAATTCCATTTATAAGATGGGATTCTTTAATCAATTATCTTTGTTTGAAACAAAACAAACTATAAAGAAAACTTAAGAATATAATATATTTTTTTAAAAAGAACCCTCAATTATTTTTATTTTTTTTTTAATTTTGAGGGTAGAAGAATTCTTATTTTTTCTTAACATTGGAAAATATATTAATATAAAAAGACTAAAGAATCGTTAATTAATAATAACTTGACACAAAATGCTTTCATATATATTTAACTTAATTACATTACTTAAAATTAAAACCATTAAACAAAAAAAAAAAAAAAAGCTCAGAACCGAAATCGATTCGGGTTTGGTCGTACTTGTTCTTGTTCACCCTCTAGGCCGAGGCCCATCTTCTAGTTCTTTCAGGTTGGGTTGTCTTGGGTTCGGTTGGGTATGATTATGGCCTACTATTTTTCCAATTGAAAGAATTCTATGGACACACAAATTGAAAGGATTAGTATAGCTTAATATGATATCAAATGGGGTGTGAGATTTCTTGTGATAGATATAGGTCAAAATATGGGATTATATGTCTGAAAGAAGGAAGTAATCAATGGAACAATACAAGATTACTATACATTGTGAGATGGTTTATATAGACAAAAGTTTTTGTTTACTTTTCTCTATTTTTCTCTGTTTCTCATTGACATGGTTTGTATTTGTAGGTATGTGCTTCATAGATTTTAATGCTGATGGGTGCTATTGATTAGCAGTTTAAAGGTTGACAAGGTTCGACAGCATTAAGTGCGGTTGGAGTATGGAGATTGGAGAATAAAAGTACCATAGTGTGTCATTTGTTTAATTTCTGAAATCGTGGCTTTTTTGAGGTTATTCATAAATATATTGTTGAGTATTTATTTGATATTTAATTTTCAAACAACATAAATATTTAGAAAATTTTTGTTAGGCGAACTCATCCCAGCTTTTTTTTTTTTTTTTTTTTAAAAAGCTTGTAAATTATAGTACAATAATTTTAATACTGTCATTATGATTACAATGGCATGTCAATTTGAGATATAAATTAAAGTGTTTCATTTTTCCGTTTCGAAACTTGACAAGGTTTGAAACAATTGGCAGGAGATTACAAATTTTCTTCACAAATCATCAACGTCAAGTGATAAGTTTCATGAAAGAGGGTTGAATGTAGTGCTTATTACAAATTAATGCCAACACATTGAATTGTTATCGGTTATCACCACCATTCAAATTCAAGGTTGTGCACCTTTGATATTGGGTCTTCGGTTGAGAGAGAGAAATGCAAAGGTGAAGGTTATGTGTCATAGCCTCATAGAGAAGAGAGAGAGAGAGAGAGAGAGAGAGAGAGGTTGAATCACAAAGCAAGTACTATATTTAAAACTCTATTCAAAATAATTAAATTGATTTCATTGTTCTTCTTCTTCTTCTTTGTTCTGAAACAAAATTTATTTCATTGTTGAAGCTGGTAAGTTGAGGAAAAGGTGATGTGATCCAAGGTGATGTGCAACACAAAACTAGTTTATCATTTAAATGAGTGCAATCAGTGAAAGTAGTCGCTACAGTTAGTAAACTAAAACTAAGGTTGGGCTTGTTCCTGTGAGGGATCCCTTCGGCCCAAGTCCATTCTTGATTTTGTTAAAAATTGAAACTATTTTCTTATTTTTTTAATCGAAGGTTGAAATATTCGAATTTAAGATCTCGTGTTGTTAAAAGATGTAGGTATTAACCGACTCCAATAACCACAAAATTACCTTTTCTTTTTAAATTAAATTATCAACTCAGATCATGTGGTAGTTTTAGTCATACCCCAACTCATAGATAAAATAAATGGTATTACTTTTCATTAACAATAAATGATATACACTACCCAAAAATAGTTGAAGAAACAAAATTTATTAGATATAATCAACAAGAAATTCTAATGATAAATGTCAACAGAACCAAGAAATGATAGTTTTTCTTTGAAATGCCAAATCCATGAAGCTTACAACAAAACTAGAATTTAATTTATGTGGAGACAATTAGCTCAATGGTATTCTACAGATAAATTGTGTCTGCCACAGTGCCACCATTGGTATGATACCATGGTGCTGATGTCTCTTAACTCCTAAATTATTAACAGTTGGATTGGGCTGTGTGGTGCATATTTTTGTTACAAAATATTGCTTTGCTTTGGTGACCCCCGTCTTTTCCCTTTTCTGCATTAAGGTGTAAATATTATTTGAGCCAAGCTGTCACATTGGGGGTGTTTTAACACTGCCTAGAGCCCTTCATTTGATCTTAAATGGATATTGTTCATTTTATATGTATCCCATTATAAGTTTAATAGTCCTTTTATGCCTGTTATGTGCTCTCTTCTGAATTTGATAGGATGTTAAAGGGAATACTACTCATTGTTCATTAATATGATTAGACAGCTAATTTGAGAGATTTGGTTCTAACTTTTTTCTATCTAAGGTCTATTTTGATTCTTTGAATTGTATTGTTCTGGTTTAAATTTGCTGAAGTGCTTTGCTTCATATGATTAAAATGATATTAATAAATTTAAAATGTCAATTATATGGTTTAACATTGGCAATTAAATGCGTTGAAATTTTTTACTTGACAGGACAACCAATATGGTGTCGTTTTTGGAAAGATTAGTGATCGTGGTCTGCATGTTAAATAGTTGTCTTGGTTTTTTGTGTAAATTCGATTCTAAATATCCAAGTAGATTTCTAAATATCGTGCACATTAGACCCAATTTTTGCATCCCCTGAACCAAAACCAGCCAACCCAATTCAGAAATCTCATCAATCAACAAAGTAAAAAAACATACATACATATATATATATATATATATATATTTATACATGTAAAGTTGAAGTACCAGTAACCCAAGAAACCCACATTGAAGTTGGTGAAGAGATTGCAAGAGCTATCTGTTCAGGGAAAATTATTAATTTGTTTACTAAATTTTTTACTTATATTCATAAAGTTGACATTTATCCATTACTTTCTTTATGTATTAATTTAAAGGTTACTATCCACATTTTATTATATTCACTTTTTTAATTTGGATTTAAGAAATTTTGATTTTACCTGCACTCATGATCAGAGTATTTATTGATTCTGTAAATGATTTATTCATGTTGAAAGAATTGTAGAATAAAGTTTCATCAAGTGGTGCTTAGCTACATCAGCTTCACCAGCAAATCAGGTAAGTAGGACAAACATAGTTTAGACTCATGTTGCTCACTTTTTGTTAATTTTTGGATTGTGGACTATTTTTTTTTTTTTTTTTCAATTAAACAACTCATTTGATGTCATAAACCACACAATTTTGTGAACCTCTGGATTGTCTACCTTGTTGGCATGATAAGTTAGTTGTCAAATTTTGCTTGCATCAAATGTTTACTACACGTACGCTCTACTTGATGGACTTGCTCAAATTTTGAATCCAATAAAATGAGGTTTCAATTTGACATTTGTGCTGCAGTACCCCCTATATAGGATTTTTCTGTACTCTCCAATTCATACCAATAGATACAGTTGTACTTTACATTTTAAGTAGTAGCCATTTTAGCCCTCTACTCTTGTTTAGGCATTGAATTATTGTTGTTTGTCATAGGCGGTAGAGCTTTGATTCTTGCTTGGGTGTGAATGTGATATGGCATATTTCAGATTCAAGCCATAATATTGTATTTGTAAAAAAAGCCCAAAAAAGACATTTGAGTGAGGTCTAAGCATGAGCTTGCTTGATGCTCTTTGGTTCTGTACATTTTGCTTTTAATCTCTTATAATATAACAAATAATCTCTCTCTCTCTCTCTCTCTCTCTCTCTCTCTTCTCTTTCCTTTTTTGCCTACATATACTCTATTTGTTTCTCATGTATTTTCTCTTTTTTTCACTAGCAAGCACACGTCTGTTGTTTAACATTTTCTAGTGTCGTCAGGGTTTTGAATGTAAACAAATAGAGTATTCACATGGTGGGGTGTTGAGGATTTTGGTTCATGTACGCATAATACTTTCCTATAGTAAGGTTTGCATGGCTGGGGCCTAGAGATCTCTTATGGGTATATAGAGATTCTAGGTTTTTTTTTTTTTTTTTTGGTTGACGGTGGCCATGGTGGGTTTCATGATTAGGATAAATTTGCAACTTTCCTAGACCATCTGTCCTTGGCCCACTACATTAAATATTTTTCGTCAAGGAAAGAAAAATCAACTTACAATAGTTGTTAGAATATGATAGATATGCTTAAAGTGCCATAATCGACTATGTTTGCTAGGATAGTCTGTGGATTCTTGCAGCACAGTTTCTCTAGCCAGTGCTTGTAATACATCATGCATTACTAACTTGTTGCCTGATATATTTATTAGTGACCTATCAATGAGAATACTTATTCCAAATTCGGTGAGAAAGCCACAAGCATCTAGGAATGCTTTTACAAGACTAATGTCACAGCATTTAAAGAAGCATCCAATATCCAAAAATATCTTCTACACTTCATCATCAAGTCCATCATAACTTATTTTCAACACCTTTTGGGTATCCATAGGAGGAATTGTTTCTAATTTACCAACTGCACTATCCCAAATGTTTTTCCCCTTGCCAAGCAAAAAGGACCCTAAAACTTTAACAGCCAGTGGAACACCCCCAGCATAGATTGCAACCCTTTTTGATAGCTCCATATAATCTTCTACAGGATGGTTTTCTCCAAAGGCATACCGACAAAAAAGCTCAAGAGCTTCATCTTGAGATAATTCATGAACCTCATGAACTTTATCTACTTTACAATTTCTAAGCACTTGTTTATCTCGGGTTGTTATGATAATTGAGACAGTATTTGTCTAAAATTGGACACATCATCAAAAATATTAAGAAACTTTTTACGACCAAGTCTATTCCTTATGAAGTTGCGTCCAACAATGGAAATACCTATATTCATGTTGTTGTCTCCCAATATTGCCACAAGAAGTTCTTATCGCAAGTGATTTAATCCACCACTTTGCGCTGACTGTTCCCTGATGTCTTGAATGAAATTAAAATCTTCAAATTGATAGGAGATTTTGTTGAATACAACTTCAGCAAGAGTAGTCCTGCCTATACCCCCAATGCCCCAAATTCCTAGACTGCAGACGTCCTCTGTCCCAATGCATAACAGCGACACAATTTGTTCAATTCTTGAAGTTATACTGACTAAATATTTTTATCACTTGGAGACATATTGTTCAGCATCTTCAAAATATCTTCAACGATATTTTTTATGAGGACAGACTCAGGCCTATGAAAAATGTAAATTACCAATATTAAAGTTATAAGAATCACAAATACTTAGCGAAAGACTATGCATATTTTGGTCCTCTAACTGATGTAATGACATCACTTTTCTTTTAGTATCATGTTAGTCATAACTTTTATCAAAGAAACAGGCAACTTCCAGCAATAGAAGACACAGGCCTATTAAATATGTAAAATCAATTTAAGCTGTAATTAGACAAATGCCCTGACTGGGCATTTGAAATGACATAACTTTTGCTTTATAAATCATTAAAGCTAATAAAATTTCAAAATGTAGTAGCTATCAACTGCGTTGATGCAATGATACTAACTCACCTATCCAACTTTCTAAATAAGCAAAGGGTAAGGTTAGAGCACCAACCCACAAAAATGTAAAAAAATTTTCATTTAATGTGGATAGACCTCTCCTGGCTTTTGGAAGAAGCATTTCAAGCCGTACGTTAGAATAATTCTATTAGGATTCAATAATTGTCTGATTTAGTATCAGGAGATTAAAAAAAAAAAAAATCATAACGGAGTAAATGTTTTACATGAATTACTATCGAAGCAGAACATAGAAGACATGCATTTCCATATGTCATCCCCTATCTCTCTGTCTCTCTAATATATTTGTGGTGTTGACGGGACCCTTCTCGAATCCCTCTCTGGACCCGAGAAAGACCCCGTAGCACCCGAAAGAATTCCCACGAACCCTAACTTAGTTCGGAGGAATCCCGTCAGGGCACCGAAAACTCATCTGTCCAGATATTTTGACTTCTTTTACAAAGTGACAGTGATAAAAAATTTTTCGCTTTTTAATAAAAATTTCGGCAGCATGCCGTCTGTTTTCTGAACTATGCCACCCTGCAAATTTCAAATACAGTTTATAAAAACACTTCTATGAAATCAATTTCTCAACTTCCAGAGCCTCCGGCTCTTTTTCTCACAACACAACCACAAACAAATAAGTAAAATCTGAATTTCAGAAAACTTTAATAAAACATTTTTAACTAAGACATCCACTATTTCTTTAAAATATTTACAACTAACTACATAAATATATACATGATCAAAATGACAACATATATACATGTAGTAGGCGTCGTCCTAACCGTCCGCCTGCACGTTTGACTGAACCTCGTCAGCTGGACGACTAGCTCCTGCGTCTGTAGGAGAATTTTTAAGAAAAATATTAAAGAAAACTATGAGTATAACTCAGTGAATGGTTAATTTGTATAAATTAAAACTCATTTCTAGATAAAATATTCTCCCAAAAACAGTTTTTAAAAACTAAAACGCTTTCTAAAGTTCTTTTCTAAAACACTTTCTGAAATCTTTTCTTAAAATCTTTTCTGATGCTCGTCTAAATGGTAACCCAGGAATATCTACTCCTGGCGTGATAGCATATAAAATCTAGCTAACCACTAGGAGTGGGAATCTACCATGTGTAGTCGTCGAAAGCGGGCCCACGCTGCGGATCGACTACACTACCCTATACGTGTATACGGATCACTCATACCTCGCTCACACAAGAGTCGACTAGACTCAAATCTCACTGACTGACTTCCTCTCATCTACCGTATCACGCATAGGGCATTCGGCCGGGTACTAAACTGGGGCTAGGGTAAACCATAGGCTCTTAAAATTTCTTTTTCTCGATATACTAAAATATTCTAAATCTCAAGACCGTAAGCCTAAAATCTTTAATTCTAGCACATTCTCATATACATAAATAATAAACTAAAATCTTTATGCTAGAATTATAATATAATTTCAATTAATAAACGAATAACTATTTATAATAAATTCTTTTAACTTTAAATAAACTTTAAGGAACTATAAACTTTAGAAACTTGTATTTCCACTCACAACACGTCCTCGGATAGAATCCGATTCTCCTCCGTAAGCCTTCGGAACTCTCCGCTTTTATCCTAAAACATCAAATATCCATTTAGGGTTACTTAACTCATTCAAATAACATTCAAAATCAATAAAAATTACATTTATCTCTATTAATACCATTTAACGTCTAAACTCTCGGATCTCAATTTCTATTCAATCGGGGTTTTCGAAATCCATTTTCTCTACATAAATCCTACTTATTCTTTCCTAGAAATACCTCAGTATACTCAATTTCATCGTCGGAAGCTCGGAACGAAATTTGTTCGATTTCGCTTACTAATAAAAATCATTTTTCGCTTCGAACGTCCGACAACTTCAACAATCAATTTTCTAGTGTTCTAACACCCAACTATGATTAAATAAACGGTTTCGAACGTTAAACGAACGCGTTTAAAAGGATTTCGGAAAACACCCTTCAACTCATCTGTTTAGCTCCGAAATCGATCCTAAACTTTTCGTTTTCGAAATCTAACTTCATAAGATTGTTTCTTAACTTCTAAAACATCTATCTAATGCCTTAGAATCGAAAACGAACTCGGATCTCACAACACCCATTTTTGGCCGCGACTTTCTCTCTCTTTCTCACCTATTTTTCTTTCATCAAATCACTCACAAATCACACCAAAATCATCTTTACAAGTCCCTCTTATCATCCTTAAACTAAAATTTGAAAAAGAAACAAGAGAGAGAATGAGTTTTAATATAAAATATCAAACTTTAAACTGAAATAACTCACCAAATAGGCGATCTTTTCACTTCAAATTTGTTGGGTTAGCTAGAGGAGATGACGAGGAACAACTTTTGTGAAGGAACCTCGGCGAAAATCGGACCAGATCTCTCTCTTTTCTCCCTCTCTTTTTCTTGCGCGTTTTCGGCTCTCACTCTCGGCTTCTCATTGTCTCTCTCTTCTTTTCTCTTTCTTTTCACGATCCAATTTGTCTCAAATGAGACAAAATCAACTTTTATATATATTATTGCTCAATTACAATTAAGTCCCTCAAGAAAATTTCATTTAATTACCTCAAACTTTCAATAATCTCACTAATGTCCAAAAATATATAATTTTTAATTCTATTGGTCCACTTGACACATTCTAATCCATTTATTTCTTCAACCAATCAATAGATGACATGTGGCACAACTATAGCCACTACTTTTCAAAAGCACTTATCTCTTTTTTTATTGGTTGATTTAAAATATCTTTTACTTTATTCCGTGAGCTCACCTCACTTGATTAACAAATAATTCATTCCTAATCCTTTCGAAAAATATTCCATAAATATTCTACACATATCTTATGGTCAATTTAACTTTATAAGCTTCAATTTCGGTCTAATACCTCTCATATATACTTGATAAAAAAAAATGTTCCTAACCGAAATTCGGTCGAATAAACCGATAACTTTTTATACGTATCTATAGCTTAAATACTCGATTTTTATGCCCATTCTCATTCACTTGGGTTACACTCCTTGAAACTTCCGCATATTATGCTCACGCGTGATCCATGCATCCTTAACTTAAAATGTCCATTTTGCCCTTTTTATAATCTAATTTCACTTCAACCGGAAAATATTCTGAAAATATTCTATGGTCATCTAATCTTCAAATTGACCATGAAATACTTTAATTAGGTGTCTTATCTATCAATCTCATGCTTCGAAAAAAATTCAATTCGGTTTAAACTCATTAAAACTCATTAATCTCTCAAAAGGGTAATATCGTAATTTTCTTCGGATCGCTTAAAACTTACTCAAATAGTATTCTTTTTGATCCATTTCTGCTTCTCTATACTCTCCTACTATTTTCGGACCTTTTTGACCATTAAGGTCAATTTTAAAAATTTTACTATTCATCCGAAAATTTCCATCCGAAAAATACTATTCATCGAAAACTTTCGTTTCCCACCGAATCTCAATTTATGACCCTGGACAATATAACCGGGTCTAAATTCGATCTTAAACACTAATTTCGGATCTTTTCTGGAAAAATTACTATTCGTTCTGGATCCGAACATTATTCACCGAAAATTCTCATTTCTTCCTAACACGAGACTCAGGGCCTTATAAATATAATCAAATTCTAACCGGGCCCCTTGCACTATTTCTGGACTCTTTATTCTCTATTTGATTACCGAAAATGAATTCTTCGAGGAAACTAGGATCGGGGTTTATCAGATGTCCCTTAGTAACAACTAAAATTAATAAACTTGATTGTGTTTGAAAAAGAAAAAAAAAAAAAAGCAAAAAAACAAAAACACAAACGAACAAATTAACTTGATTTGAAAAATTGTTATAATCACTTATTTAATGGTACTTGAATGCAATCCGGCAATATTGGCTGCCATCCTAAGTGCATCGTTCCATCTTTGAATTTTGTGTAAGCTGTCCCTGTAATGTTGTCCATGCTCATCAAATGCTTTTGCAAAACTCCCAGTCTGATGCCTTATAGATGTGGATATACCTCATAGAAAATTGGTATCACAATCTGATTGTTTTTTTCCCTGCATTGAAGAATCTTCACAAGTTCTTCAAGACACCATTTAGAAGATGCATAATTTTTTGAAAAATGACAACTGATATTAAAGATTCTTCTATAGCTTTGAGAATAGATGTGGAGATTTCATCTCCTCTATCAAGTTTGTAATCAATAAAAGTTTCAATCTGTTTGTCACATACAGCTTTGTGAAGATGGCTGGAGAAATTGTGGCGGGTGTCCTCACCTCTAAAACTGAGAACGACATCACGATACTTGATTTGAGGAGTGTTGCAAGTGGGAATCAAACCCAATGCCATTGAGGAAATTATTTGCATTGACGAAGATTCTTCTATATGGCATTCATGTACAGGATAATTAGGAAAAAATTGAAATGAAATGTTAAATATCTAAATTCTCCTTTATAGTGGAATGATATAAAATGCTAGGTTCCTTCCTAGATATTTTAGTCAATGCAAATAATTTCCTGGATAGTGAGAAATCTAGTCACTTTAGATTAAATAATAAAATAATTTAGTGCAGTTTTCCACAATCACTGACTAAAAAATTCATGTTAGGTATAAAGGTATCATAGATAGATTTAATTAGTACCTACTTTATTGTCAAGTCATACGATTAAACTTCCATTCATGCAAGGCGTCGACAACAAGATTTAATATGTAATTGGGTTCTTATCACAAAGAGAGAAAAAAAAAAACAAACAAATTGCATAGTAATATCTAAGTGGTTAGCATATTTTCTGTCATATATGTGATCAAATTGGAGATATTTATAAACATATGTGGGTGGGTAGTTTTTTAACCCCATTACCTTTACCTGACATGAACAATTTTTTGTCCATGATTTGTTTGTGATAGTTTTCCCTATTTTCTTATATTTAAATATTTAACCATACACAGTTGATATTTATTTCTCAAATATAATAAATGTACTATAACGTGAGCTTTTATGTAGCATTCATGTACTATAATTAGCAAAAAATTGAAATGAAATATTAAATAACTTGTTGGGGCAAATTCATTCCCTTATCAATTTAATTGAGCCCAACATTGAAATCAATTTTAATGTGAGCCCAAAATCAGATCCATAGAGACTAGTTTTTGAAGAACATAGGCCCAAGCCCAATTAATCATCAGTCAAAATAGGCAGAAAAAGACTGCAATGTCCCCATAAAGGAATGGGAAGAACCAAGGGAAAGCCTAGTTTAAAAAGGAGCGGCAAATCTTTGTGATGTCAACAAACTATTCCTTTTTGTCAGCTAGAAAAAAAAAAAAAAAAATCAGACCTAGGAACAAGCCTAGGGTTTATGCACTGTAGATGAGAAAAGGAAGGATAACAATCGCACCACGTGGTGTGGAGATGAGGCTAACAAACGAAAATGAGCCATGTGTCCCATAACTCCGAGCTGGTCAAGCAAACAAGCAGGAAACACGTTAAAGACAAAAGCGACTTGACCAAAAGAGAAATCAGGGGACAAGATGTAGAGAAGCCAGTTGAGGGCTATAGAGGAAGAGTTGAATACAAGAAAAGGAGGGAAAATGAACCTCAAGTAGGAGAAAGACGGGTATAAAAGGGTCCATTGTTCAAGGGCAAGACCGGTCTAAAAGCATTTCAAAAGAGAGAGGTATTGTTAGAAAATGATCGTTTAGCTAGAGGGGATAGGGGCTCTAATACCTTGTTTTTAGGGTATTTTAGGTATCATTTCATTCTAGATAGGTAGACACCTCTTTCCACCAATTTGTCACCCATAGTAGAGGCGAAAATCATCCTACTGAGAGGATGAAGCTCACCTTTGCTAAAATAAGTTTAGGTATCAACTCAATGTCAATAAAAGACCTTATCTTCTTATCTCAGTAGATATCGGGTTTTAATTATAATTTAATCATTTATTGTTGGTATGATTGGTGTCGTCAATTTTGGCAACAACTGTTAGCGCCATCTGTGGGGAACGGTACGAAAACACTGTGACCTACCAAAAAGCACACAGGTTTAGCAAGGAGCAAAAGAGAAATAGTGAATCTGGCGAGGCCTAGCACTAGAGGATTCATTGAGGTCTTAGTGAAATAGGGTTCGGGTGAATCAAGGTTAGAGACCACAGGGGAAAGGGTCTGGAGCATCAAAGCAAGAGCACAAGTAGTAAAGGGAAACAACGTGGATATGGCCTCCCTTGACGCAAAACCAATAAATGCCCACAAGAAATGAACCAGTGCATAACACACCCAAAAAGGAAATTCAAGACGAGCATGAAGCAACAAACCTTCCTTAAAAGGTGCGAAGGATGATTCCGGTGTAAACTAGTGACTCGAGCACAGGCGAAAATGAAGAGCCAAGGGAAAGACAGCTCGAGAACAACCAGGAAAGGTGACGGGAAAGAGAAGATCATGCCTGAGGGCCCTTGAAGGAATCGATTTGCACGACAAACACATTGGAGCAGCAACAGGCCGCCCAATATGTAGTTGGGTTCATATCACAAATAAAAAAAAAAAAAAAAAATTGCATATTATGCATATCTAAGTGGTTAGTATACTTTTAGTCATATATTTGATCAAAATTTGAGTTTTACAATGCATATTTATAAACACATATGGGTGAATAGATTTTTTTTAAATTTTTTTTCAGTATTATAAAAGTAGATTTATATATTGCAGTCTGCGCATAATGTTTGTCGACGGATTCCGATATATTTTTTACCATTAGCATCAACACATTTAGGACTACCAAAAAAAGAGCAAATATTACAATCAAGTTTCTGGTAGGTTCAAATATTATAGAGCAAAGTAATTAATTTATACAATCAAGTTAACAGATCATACGCAAACAACGCTCATAATGGAAAAACAATCATACAAATGTTCTAGTTTTTCTTTTTTTGTTTTTAAAAAAAAAAAAATTACTGATTGAGGTCAAAGATACATATTTTAGAGACTCATTTATTATCTGGAGATGGCTTCTTTAACTTTTCATTTATTTACAAGAATTCCGCAACCGAATTTCTCTGAAAATTTAAATTAAATATTATATAACTAGTCAACACCTCAAGCATTTATAATGTTAGGTTTAGCTTGATGTATGCTTATAGTTCTGTATTGCCCATTCGATGATTAATTTAGTGAAATTTATATGGAAGATATAAAGTCCTTAAAGTAGATATTGTTTTCTCATCAATTTTTGACTCTTTGTAAATGCTTTTTTTCTTAAAAAAAGGGAATCCACGTTTCTAATTCCATTTATAAGATGGGATTCTTTAATCAATTATCTTTTTTGAAACAAAATGAACTCTAAAGAAAACTTAAGAATATAATTTTTCTTTTAAAGATCCCTTTAATATATATATTTTTATTTTGAGGGTAGAAGAATTCTTTATTTTTTTTTAACGTTGGAAATAAATTAATATAAAAAGACTAAAGAATCCTTAATTGATAGTAACTTGACACAAAATGTGTTCAAAATATATTTAACGTGATTACATTATATAAAATTAAAACCATAAAATATTGTTTAAAAAAAAAAAAAATTACCCACAACCAAAATTGATTTGGGTTTACTTGTGCTTGTGCCTGTGCTTGTTGCCCCTCTAGGCCGAGGCCCATCTTCTAGTTATTTCAGATTTGGTTGCTTTGGGTTCGGTTGGGTGTGATTATGGCCTTGTATTTTCCCATTTAAAAGAATTCTATAAGCACAAATTGAAAAGATTAATATAGCTTAATATGATATCAAATGGGGCGTGAGGAGTTTGGTGGCGGCAAATCCACTTGCTTGGAAACTCATTAGAATAACAAAATTTAGCATTTTTTTTTTCACTAAAATGTGGATCAACTTTCCTAATTCTAGAACTAGTATTCCAAATCACACATTAAAAGGACTACATTTGTAAGTTTCAATTGTCATCTGACCTAATGTCAAGGTCAAAAAAAAAACAAAAATGGGTTGTGAGATTTCTTGTACTCAATATAGGTCAAAATATGGGATTATATATTTGAAAAAGGAAGTAATAATCAATGGAACAATATAAGAATACTATATGTTGTGAGATGGTTTATAGCATTTGTAGACAAAAAGTTTTTGTTTACTTTTCTTCCCTATTTTTCTCTGTTTCTCATTGACATGGGTTATATTTGTAGGTGTGTGCTTCATAGATTGTAATGCTGATGGGTGCTGTTCATTAGCAGGTTAAAGGTTGACAAGGTTCGACAGCATTGAGTGTTCTTGAAGTTTGGAGATTGGAGAATAAGGGTATCATAGTGTGTCATTTGTTTAATTTTTGAAATTGTGGCTCTTTTGAAGTCATCTGTAAATATATTGTTGAGTATTTATTTGATATTTAATTTTCAAAAAATAAGAAAATTTTGTTAGGTCAACACATCCCTCTGTGTTTTTTTTTTGTTTTTTTTTTTTAACTTGTAAGCTATAGCATAATAATTGTAACACTAAATATCATTATGATTACAATGGCATATCATTTTGAATTATTAGTTTAAATGTTTTACTTTTCTGTTTCGAAACTTGATAAGGTTTGGAACAATTGGCAGGAGATTACAAATCTTCTTCACAAATAATCAACGTCAAGTGATAAGTGGCTCCTGGAAGAGGGTTGAATGTAGTGTTTATCACAAATTAATGCCAGCACATTGAACTGTTATCAGTTATCATCACCATTCAAATTCAAGGTTGTGCACCTTTGATATTTGGTCTTTAGTTGACATATAGAAAATCAAAGGTGAAGTTCATGTGTCATAGCCTCACAGAGAAGAGAGAAAGAGAGGTTGAATCACAGAGCTAGTGCTATATTTTTAAACTCTATTAAAAATAATTGAATTTATTTAATTGTTTTTTATATATATATATATATATATTTCTATATTTCATTGTTGAAGCTGGTATGTTGAGGAAAAGGTGATGTGATCCAAGGTGATGTGCAAAACAAACCTAGTTAACCATTTAACTCAGTGCAGTGGTGGATTCAGTTAGTAAACTAATGAAAGTGGTGGGTTCAGTTAGTAGAGTAAACAAAAACTAAGGTTGGGCTTGTTTATGTGAGATCTCCTTTCGGCCACGTCCATCCTTAATTTGGTTCAAAACTGAAACTATTTTCTTCTTTTAATAGTTGAAGGTTGAAAGATTCCAATTTAAGATCTTGCATTATTAGGAGATGTATGTATTAACCAACTTTTGCGACCACAAAATTACCTTTTTAATTCAATTTAATCAAATTATCAACTGAAATCATGTGGTTGTTTCTGTCATACCCCAACTCATAGATAAAATAAGCGGTATTACTTATCATTAGCAACATATGATATACACTACCAAAAAATAGTTGAAGAAACAAAATTTTATTGGATACACTCAACAAGAAATTCTACTGATAAATGCCTACAAAACCAAGAAATGATAGTTTTTCTTTGAAATGCCAAATCCATGAAGCTTACAACAAAACTTGAACTTTATGTAGATCACAATTAACTCAATGATATTCTACAGTAAAGTTTATTAAATTGAAGGCAGCTGATATACATAGAAGCATTTTTACCTAGATATGTTGGAAATCTCCCCGAAAGTAATTAGGCTAATTTCAATTCCTTAGGGTGTAGTGCATCTTCCTCCTCGTCAAGACAGCAATTGTGTTTTTCAAGATGTTCTAGACATGAACAAATAAAACCAATCAAATGAATTCTACAAAAGAAAATTATTTAGGTAAAAATCTTGATAGGTATAGAGACATTTTATTTATTAATACCTAGAATTTGATTTCTTCAGCTGCAAGCCATTTAATGTAGTTTGATCTCATGTTGTGTGTTACTCTTTCTCCTTATCAATGCTAGCGCTTCAATTAGGTTCTTCTATTGATTCCCAAAACTCATTTTCATTATCAAATTTGAAACTTTCAGTACTGAGTCTTTTCATTGATTTTGAAACTTGTCGTCATTATCATAGCTAAGAAGCTAATTGACGAGTTAATTAGGGAGGTTCACTACTAAATTGGTTGGCGAATGTAGTGGTTGTAAAAATGAAAAAAAAAAAAAATTGACAAATGGAGGGTCTGTATCAACTTCATAGACCTCAATAAAGTATGTCCTAAAGATTCATTCTCTCAACCACATATTAATAGGATGGTCGACGCCATGACAAGACACAAACTCCTTAGATTTATGGACACTTTCTCTGGATAAAACCAAATCTTGATGCACCTAAATGATTAGAGAAAGACAACATTTATAACTAAGTGTGGAACATGATGTTACAGGGTAATATCATTCAAACTAGTGGACACAAGAGTGACCTACTATCGATTAGTCAACAAAATGTTATGCAATAAGTTAGGGAAAATGGTGGAGGTTTGCATTAATGAGATGTTGTTCAAGTTCTTAGCTGTAAAGCAACACCTTGATCACCTCAAGCAAGCATTCAACGTAATAAAGAAGTACAATATGAAACTTTAATCAACCAAGTGTTCGTTCAACATATCATTTAGGAAGTTTTTGGGCTACATTGTAACTTTGCGAGACATATAGAACTATATTGTTATCGAAACCATAAGAAGGAGAACAATTCAACCTATACTTGGTCGTCTCACTAATAGCAGAAAGTGCAATTCTGGTTAGAGAGAAAGTGACACATCCCAGTCCGGGATTATGATGGTCTTAGAACATGAGTAAGCTTAAGGCCACCAACCACCCTAGAACCTCTGATAATTTCTTACTAAATGATAATTTTTCAGCACCATCGCTGCATTTTCGTAACCTATTCCAAGATCAAAACCTATATAAAATACTTTTAAATCATCATTTCTCTATTTTGCCCATCAACCCATAATAATTTTAGTCATTTCAAACATGTATATAACAGACATATTAATTCAACATTTTATCTATAGTCATTTCATAGTATATCATAAACCTTACACCATGCAAATTATACACCATTTGCATTATACATCGTTCTTGCTATATATCAAAATCTATATACCCTTTTTAAACTATACGCCATGGAGCTTCTAGAAAAAGGACCTCAAAAGAATTTCATGTTTTAGAATAATTACGTTAGTCACGATGGATCCAAGCGGAAGAAGAATATGCTTGGATCTTTACTTGTACTTGTTTTACTTTACTCTTCTAAAAAAATGTAAAAGAAATGAGGTGAGTATAAACTCAGTGAGTAGAAAATATACTACCATGCTTGTGAGGGCTAGATATCTCAATGCCAGCTTACAAGAATGATTAATAGATGCATAAGCATGAATACTTATTTAAACATATCGCATATTATGGTCATGACAATAAATTGTGGCAAGATAAATATCTGAAATGGTATGGGATCTTTACATCATTCACAGAAATCGTAGTCGCATAATATTCGCAACATTTGTGACTTTTGTAATATGTAACATGGATAAGTGAGAACAAAGGCAAAGGCTATACGTAAACCCATCGTAACACAATCTACGTAAGACCTGGCCAAGTCTTATGCCTAGGCACTCCTCCCTCCCTAGAAAGGGCCTAAATTTCACCTGCACCAGTGGGTACTATATGCACATAGTTTGATGTTTTACCCTATCGGATGGGTTTTCTGTGAATATGCCACTCAATGGGTTCAATGAATGTCAATGGAATCAATGAGGATCAAAAGTATCATGATAGCAATGATATCACAAGCACATAAGTTTAAGAGAGCAATAAGTATCATAAGATCGATAAAAAAAAAAAAAAATCATGGTATTATGGTCATAGGTTCATGAAATCAATAAAGCCAATAGAACATAATCAATCATTTATGATAACATGAGTTCATTGATAAGAAAATAGGTAACATGAAATTCAAAGCTGTATGGTAAACAAAGTACAAGTATAGTAGTATATTTATACTCACCTCAATTCTTAGAAGCTTAAACCCCTTTTATCTATCTCAATTGACTTAGAGAGTCTTCTCCTCTTTCATTTTCATCAGCTTTAATCATTCCATGCATAGAAACAAAGCATATTTATCATTATACTTTTAATAATATATACTTAACTTAAATTGACTCAAATACTTTAATGACCCTTTTACTCTTTCTTTTTCCTATGGTTTCTATGTGAAAATTCTTATATGTAACATTTATTTACACTAATTTTCATGCTAAAATATATTTTTAATTATCCTTTAGTCTAAATGGAAGTTGGATAGAAGTTGGCTCAATGAAGATCACATTTTGTTTAGCAGTACCCGTAATAGAGCAACCTTTAGTTTTTGTCTCATTTGACTCCCTTACACTTAGCAAATTTCGACCAAATTACACCATAATTTAGGGCACCCACAAAGCTTTCCAACCATATATTGTTTGCTCTAAAATGATTTCATTTGGTCCCTCAAAAAGCCTATCAAACTGACCCCTTCTGCAGTTTAATTCTGTACCTCAATTTAAATACAAAGTTTCATATCGTCACCCAACTTGATAGCCCATTAACATGAAAACCCCCAAATTTTCTCATCCACACCCTAATTTGCACGTCATGTCATGATTTAATCATTGGAAATTGAAATTAAGGTTTTACCTAAGTTCCTTGTCACTAAATTCATGTTTATTCCACCCCCACTTCACCAAAAACCCATCTTAAATTTTAAACTCACATAGAATCTGAATTTTTCATGAATGAAATTAGAAATTTTTCACCACAAAAGTAAGAATTCAAGCTTGAGAATGATTATTTACCTTTTAGACGCTTCAAATTTAACCAAGAACAGGAAAAAATGGAGTTGGATTGGCCAAAAGCTCTTCATCCTTTCTCCTACTCATTTGCTACCTTTCTCTCTTCTCTCCTTTTTTTTTTATTTTTTTTTCTTGGTTTTTTCTAGATTTTTCCACTTTTTTATACTAAAACAAACTTTTAAATTTGCACTCAAGTCCTCCTAATCTTGGTCTTTTGTGTTCTAACCATTAAGGTTAAAAAATCTTTGCATTTAGATTTTAAAAAGTGGGATTTTCATACTTAATCAACCCTTAAAAATTTATGCTTAATTATAAATAAATCTTAACCTAAATTACCTTGCTCATTGGACATGTTAAAAGTATAGGGTGTTACAGAAAGATAGGAAGCAAACTCTGGTCTACTATGTCACATGGGAAGCAAACTTTAGTCTACTATGTCAACAAAGCTCTACTTAACACAAAATCTAGGTATAAACAAATGGAAAAGTTAGCATTGACATTGACAATGACAACTCAAAAGCTTAGGCCATACTTCTAATGTCATTCAATTGTGGTCTATACAACTTTTTCATTAAGGAAAGTACTGCATAAGTTGGAGCTATCCGATCCACTAACAAAATGGGTAGTTAAACCAAGTGCATGAAAGCGAAATCCAAGTTTGAAAGCCAACTCATAGAATATCATCCACATGAAGATGACTAGTTTGCCCTTTTGTTGCCATAGGGAACTCTAAGACCAACTCCATTAAGAATCTTGTATCTACTTCTTGGACTAGCAATGTCATTTGCCACAAGCTTACTAGAGACATCATCTCATAAAAAGTTAGTCAGATAGCTCATCGTTTGCTAACTCGACTATGATCGCTCTTAAGCTATTACAATAGAAGGTTGATCTCAAGGAGTTTGAGATGAAGTCGATTGTCCCTTTTTATTCGAAGGTGAACCTATAAAGATATTGATTGGGAGAATTGATTCATCAAGGTCACCTTTGGTAGAGGAAACCAAAGTCATATCTTTCTCTTAGACAGTTGAATCACCACAAATCTCCATTTTTATGCCTAATAACTTCTTTCTGTACGACGATACTGAGTTCGACCTAAACGTGTTTGTGTCTACATTAGTTATATATATATTGTTATGACTTGACATTTGCTACAAGTGATCTAACCCCAAAAGTGTTAGTAGTTGATTTAACCCTAAAAATTTATACACTATACTAGGGTAAACATTGTGACCTAAAATTATAAAGATACTAAACAGGCAATCAATAAACAATAAATGTCTAAGGATTTAAAGGGGATTTAGATAAAAATCAACAAGATTTGTCAAGGAATACCAAGAACTTTAGCAAAATCGAAAAAATGGCTCAAAACCAAGCAAAAGTTAGAAATTGATGGTGAGGTAAAGGAGCAAAAACATTAACAGTGAAAGTATTAAAAGTCAATCAATCAAGGAAGCATCCAATATTCATATAAATCGAAGTGAAGAAACACTATAAGAACTATTTGAGCATCAAAAATAGAAAGAGAAGGAAAAATCTTACCAAATTAAATAGTTGAAGAAGAAATCACTGAAATTTTCCAAGAACTCCTCCTTTATGACTAAATTTTCTAAGAATGTGAAGAAAAAAAAAAACGAGATACTTATTGAAATGAAGAGACCTTTCTTTTGAGCAAGAATTTATAGCATTATTTTCGAGGTACAAGACACATGGCAATAATTCACTAGGGAAGCCATTGAATGACGTGCTTCGGTCGGAAACTTTTCAAGATTGCTAACGTTTGATTTGACATGCATCTTTTTATATTTGATATGCATCATTTCATCAATGACTTGCCGACAACTGACTAATAATCTCCTAAAATGTCTCAATGACAATCCTAATGATTGATGTTGGAAACGTGCCAATATTTGCTATAAACGATCAACATGCTCTCATTTGATCAACCGGTCAACAAAAGGAATTGAAGGACAAACTATAGTGGTTAAAAATGACATAGTCCAATAAGTCTAAAGCCATAAGCCTGGATGTAACAATGGAAATAACCCAAGCCCAAGAAGAATCAATAATCCAACCTAGTTGCAAATATTCTCACCACCCCATTGACTTGGTCTACTTGACCAAGTCGATCCACTTGACTTTATTAGAGTCAAGTGCGACGGATATCCAGGATGTGGGATCCTCCACTCAAAGCCCTTTAAAGGTAACTTGCTTGAGTATAAATACTCAAGCATTACCAATGGAGAATCTTTCTGACATTTTGCATTTCAACATTTTTATATTGAACTCTATACTCATGCTACAACAACCAACACAACTCATTTGGTATTCATTAGCGCACACACAGAGCTTTTGATCTAGTAAAGCCCATCTAACCATGTCAAAGCTACTTATAATCTAGTAACCAATCTACAATAATTATTCTTCTATTGTCGATCATTCTATTCTAGTTGTGTTTTATTTATTTATCTTTCCTACTTTCACAATTTAATTTGAGCATCAGATTGCCTTCAACCGGCATCACCTTGGTGTCAAGCGCACTACTTCATTCACTTGGCTTTACTTTGCAGGTTGTTAGTGGCCCAATGAAAGCTCTTGCAGAACTAGGTATCTATTTCAACAACGGTAGAACTTACCCTCTATAATTATTACAACAAATTAACAAAGATAATAATAATAATAATAATAATTTTTTATTTTTATAATGAAAACAATATTAAAAAAAAAACAAAGGGGAAGACAAACGGGAGGCACACGCCAAGGGTAGGAATGTGATATGAAGAAAGTTGATTGCAGAAATAGAAAATAAAAGAAATATCATTTAGGAAGAATTCACACTAGATAGGGGCAAAAATGTAAAATATAACATTATAGAGGTCAAAACGAAAATAACAAAAACTGGCATATCTAAAACGGAGGCTTTGTTGATTATCGAAGAAAACAATCAGAGAGAAAGAAAGAGAGAGAGAGTGTTTTGTTGCTTGGTCCACCACTTCTTCAATTGTCGCACCCTCAAAACCCTTCTGCACACTCTCACCAATGAACCAGAAGCTGTTTCCATCAACTCTTTGTAGGTCTTTTTTTTTTCCTCATTTTTTTCTTTTTTTCCCAGTTTAAAAAAAAAATACCCAGAATCAGGTTAGGATATTAGAATGTCAGATTTTTCATTTTTGTTGGAAATGTTGAAATATGAGGCCTCAAGTTGTCGAAACTCGTGAATCTGATCTTCTGGGCACTTTTAATTTTCATCAATTCAGTGGTTGTGTGTGGTGATTGATAATTGAGAATTGATACTTTTGGATCCGTTACTGGAATTATAGGTTTTTTGTTTGATTGTTTGTGTGATTTAATTTCACTTTGTCATGTCATTTCCACATTGATAATTTAATATTTTGAGTTGGGTTTTTTTTG